>JBAMYA010089015.1:0-22080 GCA_037176975.1 Arrhamphus sclerolepis | reverse complement strand
GTGTGTGTGTGTGTGTGTGTGTGTGTGTGTGTGTGTGTGTGTGTGTGTGTGTGTGTGTGTGTGTGTGTGTGTGCAGTAGGGTGAAAACTGACCCAACACATCACATGAGTTTTTCCCATTCTGTCTTTTTTTTTCTTCCTCTTCTTTCACATGCAGGTTCATACTGAGACACACAAAAACACACAGTAATTTATTCATCTTCAGAGAAAGGATGGATTCGACAGCCAGCTTTTGAGTCAATTCGTTTCCTGTCACTAAACTTTGAATTCACAGTTTTGAATGGAAAGGCGCTAAGCTTAAACCCTCTAATCACTGGAGGATGATGTATTTTCTGAGTCTGTGAGTCAGAAATTACCCCTTCTAGTGAAAGAGGCACACTCTTTCTGCTACACAATATCCTTAATCACTAACTGGCTTTCATGTCACTGACAAATGACACAATGTGATCAATAATGTGCACACATTGTTATTATGTGACAGTTTTTCTCGCAGCTCCCTCATACATGGACCCGATTTTTTTTTTTTTTATAAATAAAAACTTCTGTTTGCAAAAGTCAAATGTACAGTCTCATATGATCAGAACTTTGCATTTAGTGCCATCTAGTGATCGTCTTTGCACATTGCAAGCCATAATCATATTAATCGAATGGCATATCGACCACAATGCTTTTTTAAAAGTTGAAATAGAGTTGTTTTATAAGTTTTTCTTTTATTTTAATGAATGAATCAATTTCCATTAATGTATTTAATTACTTATGTTTCATTTTGTGTTTTTGTTAAAATATTAAGCATAACCCCAATTCCTAAAAGGTTATGACACTAAAATCTGAGGACAGTTTAACATCTTAAGAAAAATTTAAAAAAGTAATTTTGAATTTCATGTCAGCAAGATGTCTCAGAAAAGGTGATCACTGTGTAGCATCCCCTCATTATTTAACCGTCAGTATATATACATCTAGGAACTGAGGGGAATAGAATAGAATTTAAATAACTAGATTAAAGCAGACGGCATTTGATTTTACTTTTATTGAAATTGGTAAACTTCTCTGTGAAATGGCCTGACAATATTTTTCTTGTGAATTAACACAATAAGAGTAATAGTAAGAACTGAATTGAACTGAAGTATCCAACACCAGAGTAACAACAACAGAATACATCAAAATTCAAGTAAGCTATAGTATTATCATATATGCTGTTGGGTTTATAAGTATAAAGATAATACAGATAGCTGCTGCCCTCTGTCAGAAACTACTGTCTTCAGCAAGTGAAAAAATAATAAAATAAAAAAATAAAAATTTTTTACTCTATTTATTCTGTGTATAGAGCTCTGGACCGTCAGAATTCCCAGCATGCAACATTCTACAGTAACAACACCATATTGGCAGTAAAGCTGAAGCGGCCGTTTCCATGCGGGTAAACCGTAATAACAATGCCTGATAGCTGTTGTGTACCAGGATGCCAGAATATTGGGAAAAGAGGAACAGATAGAGCTTTTTATCGTTTATCCCACTCTTTTTATTGATTGCTCACTGGGTTTGGCTCACTTGCAACTTTTTGATGTCACAGATAGCGCCTCCTCCCTGTCATTATGATGCTGCATTATCCTGAACAAGTTTCCAATATCCTTTGGGTTGAAATGCGCAGTAAACTTGTTAATTCATAATTACATAATGACTTTTGACTTGCACGAGTGGGTCTCTTTCCTGCCACAATGGCGCTGTAAACAAAACAGGTCACGTGGGGTCCAGAGCTCTGTACTTTTTAAACTAGTTATTGTTTAACTGTTTCTTGACTCTGCTGTGACGGCTGTGATGTTGTATTGCTCATCTAATCCTGTTGGACTTTAATCATACTGATCTTTACTTTATTGTGCTATTTATAGTTGTTTTATTGCATCTACTGCTCTGTTCTACCGTACTGTGTTACTGTCAGTCACAAAAGTCAATAAGCCATTATGAGAATTATGATGTACGTTATAATTCATCTTCATGGCGACTACTCACTGTGGCACTGTATACCATTTCATGAGCATCTTAATTTACCAGTTTCATGTAAACATATACTAACAACATTTTCTTAAGATTCCCAAATAGAAATGATGGTCATGAAGTCTTATCATTCTTTTTGTTGTTGTTGTTGTTCCCTGAACTGTGATTAAACAAGTATCTTTCCTTTCAGAACAAAAGGAACTGTTACCCAAGGGAGAAATGTATACACGCGAGCACAAAGCAATATCAGGCCAAAGATTAAATTCCTCATCAGACACAGAAGCTAAAAAGCACAAGTTTGAGAAACCTGTTTAGGCTGCCTCGGGCACGTAATATATGTGTTGTTTTTAAAATGTTACTTTGAATTTTCATACTTACTGTGCATTGGAAGATTGAGGGGAAAGGAAAATGTGTCTTTGCAACACTGAGATGATACTAACCCTGGCAAAAGGAAGGACTGCATAAGAGAAAATAAAAATTAAAGAACTCATTGCACTTGGAGGTTCCAGCAGAAAGGGAGAGAGGTTTTGTGATAAGCAGATTGTCACATCCTGGTGGGCAAGAGATGCTGCGAACAGTATTGACTGGACGTTGGCTCTATTCCTTCTCACACAAAAGAAATGGGGAGATAAGGCAGATTAGCAGCTCTTTATTTCAGTTGTGAAGACCCTAAATGATAGGTTTTGCCCCATTCTCCTGCTCAATCTCTCTACCATGTGTGAGCGTTTGTGTGTGTGGAAGCTTTCATAAACCACGACAAGCTCTTTCTTTCTGCATTTTTTTTTGTCTTTATGTATTTATTCACGCAGGAAAGAAGGATGGAGGAGCTGCTATGGATTGTTTGCTATAAATAATAATAAGGTGACATGAATTGCAAGGATGTGACATTTTTAAAATAGAACTTTTTTTTTTCTCCCCACTTACACACATACACACACACACACACATATATATATATATATATACACACATGTATATATACAGTATGCACCTTAATACTGACTGAACCTGGAAAAACCACCACCATTACGTTGATCAAGAAGACACAGCAGCAACTTAACCTCCTGAGGGTCCTGAAAAACAAGCCCAAGGCCAAGGAGCTGCTGGTGTCCTGCATGCCGGTATGATTTGGGCGCTGAGCTGCTCCAGTGGGTCTTCAGCACAGTGCATAAAGATCATCTGTGCTCTTCCTCTCCTTAGAGGAGCTGTTTAGATCCTGCTGCAACAGAAAAGCCTGCAGCATCCTGAAGGGCTGATCCCACCCAGCACGTAACCTCTTTCAACTTGTCTTTGTATTAGACAATAATAGCTAAAGCAAAAAAGACGTAGATAACATAATATAAAAAATAGCACATATCTCAAGGCTGTTGCAATCAATACTGAAGGGAATTCCTCTTTTTCACAATCTTTTTCAATACCTCTTCTTTTTTCAACTGTGGTGCAATCACAAACATTCAATCATTTTAGACAGTGCAATATGACACACAAGTAGCACTGCTAAATGTTACACACATATTTATTAGTGAATTTATTGATTTTGTTTTTATTTTAATCTTTGCACATAAGAAAACCTTTAGTAAGTTAGATTGGGTTTGTTTGTTTTTGTTTTTTTTCGCAGTGAATAGGTCTGAACACAATTTCCCTGTACCTTTTGTGTAATTAAAATTAAAATTTGGATTCTAACTGTGATGATGTGATCCCATTAAGGGGCCCTGAGGTCTGTTTGGGCCCATCCCAGCTGTGTTCAGGTGAAAGGCAGGAGTAGCTACATCCTGAACAGGTCAAGCTGTATACTATTGCTACATTACCGCTCAAAGGTTTTAGAACACCCAAATTCTTCCAGATTTTTATTAATTTTACAAAGGTTAAAGTCAAATGAAGAGCTCAAAATTGTATAGAGGTAACTAGGGAACTTCCAGAGGTTAACAAAAAAGGTAGGTTTACCAAAGATTGCAAAATCATGTAGATTTCAGTATCATACAGAATAATGCCTTTTTCTGGATGCAAAGTAAAGCAACTTACAGGTGCCACACATTTATTTGACGTTCTGCAACAGTTGGGAAGACCTTTCTGAAGAATATTTGATTTCTATTGAAGAAGGAATTCCAGGAAAGTAGCTAAAGGTGGCTACATTGAGTCAAAAGTTGGTTTATCAATTGATTTCATGATTTCTTTTTTAACTTCAGTTGTGTATTTGTTCTATGCTTTCATTTCAGAATATAATTAATTTCAGAGAACTGGTGGTCCACTTTGTGGCATGGTGTTAGCACAATCATCTCATCTTAAATGTGAACAAATAAAGATGGTTGTGGATTTTAGCAAGCAGTATTTTCAATCATGGGAGAAGAAATTGGAGTATAAATACCTTTGTGTTCATCTGGACAATAGACTGGACTGGAAGCGCAACAGAGCAGAATTTTCTTCTTAAGTAAGCTTAGGTCCTTCAGTTTTTTGCAACAAAATGTTGCATATATTTTGTAAGTCTGTTGTTGAGAGTATAATCCTATCTATAATGATGTGTTGGGGGAGCAGCGCCAGAGCCAAAGAAACTGAACAAACTCTTAAAGAAGGCTGACTCTGTTCTGGGGACTGTTTGGGGGCCTCTGGAGCTGGCTGTGCAAAGCTGAATACTTCCTTGCTTAAAATGAAAAACATCATAAAGAACCCTGAGCATACTCTACACAACACAATGATTCAGCAACGGAGTGTCTTCAGTCAAAGACTTCTTCAGATCTGCTGCAATACAGAGGGCTACAGATCCTTCCTGCACATAGCAATGACCTTCTCTAACCTTTGTAATCATGAGACCACTGCAGTAGCTACTTGAGTTTACCTTCGGGGATCAATAAAGTATTTTTGAATTGAACAATGAGACATTAAGCTGCATAATTTTTCAACAAAAAAGTGGAAAAATTGGGGTGTTCTAAAACATTTGATTTAGTGTATGTCAACAATGATATCCTTGTGTTTTTACACATTTTAATTAAGTTCAAATAGTTTCCCAAGTCCAGCTCTTCATTTGGTGCTTTTAACTTTTTTTTTTCTTTTTTTTAGCTAATAGCTCTTTTTCCCAAACTTTATTAACCAAGAACATTTACAGTTACATACAGTCATTTACGTATGGAACAAGGTAAACAAACAAGACAAAAAAAAAAAAAAAAAACAATGGAAAGGGGCGGGGGGAGGGGGGATCACAGTCACAAGTCTACGTGAACTGTGAAAAAAAAAAACTGTCCAGTCATATCATGACATATTGATTTAAAAAAAGGCAATTCAAAAAGAAGTACATGGTCTTCACCTTGTGGAATTCAGATTAAAAGAGAATGGAAGACATCTTTCAATATTTATTTGGAAACATTGCTTGACATCTTTTTAAGGGATGATTTGGTTGGTCGTTTGTTTTTTTGTTTTGTTTTTGAAGCATTTGAATGAGGACTTATTTTTCCTCCATTTGTAAATGATATTTACCTAACAAAATAACTATATTAATCACTTTAGAAAGTGATGGATCTTGAAATTTATTTATTTGTTTGTTTGTTTGTTTATTGTATTATAAAATATCACAAAGGTCTAAATTATTAACATCAATGATTTTAAGAGAAATCCGATCTTTAATATCATTCCAGAATGATAGAGGAAAGCAGAAAATAAGTGTTCGAAATTTTCTTTAGAAAAATATTATTTTTAAATAAATAAATAAATAAATAAATAAAAACTAATAGCTCATTTTGCTTTTATCGTGTCAATCGGCGCCATATATCAGTTTCGTTTTCTATCCTCTGGGGGGCGCTGATGTTCACCGCAGGTTCAGCTTCAGACACTGTTGCGTAAGCGTCGATTGCAGAGTCATGGATGGCGGTTGTTTAACAAACACACGAGACAAGGACAACCGCTCAGAGCTCGAGCTCACATAGTTGGTGGCTGTGATGACAGACGTACAGGAGTGCAGAGACTGATCTCCGAGCTACCGGCAACGTTGCAAGCGGCCGTTCGTGTTAAAGTTGTGTCTTAACGACAACAAGCGTGCTAACAGCTAATCTTCGGTGGAGGATTCGTCCGTTGAATAACCTCTGTTGCTGACTACATTAACTGACCGGTCTGCCAGGCAAACAAGGTAATGTAAATATAAATAAATTAACACAGCCTACTACTATTTTATATTTAGCCAGTCAAATGAAAAATAACATGTTAACAGAGTTTTCAGTCATACTTGTTCCTTAAGAGCTTCTTATGGTGTTACAACTTCAGTCAAGTGTGTTCCAGTTTACCGTTCTGCTCACCATCTTTGACACACATGTTGATAACGATGTTTAGGTATTGTGGTGTAATTTTATAATCAGGGCCAAAAATGGTCCTTAATCACTTAAATCTCAGTCAGGTCTTGCATGGTCATTCAGCCAATCCCAGTAGTTTAGTCTGGAGAGAGGAGAATGGAGGCAGTCTCTGTGGATGTTTGATTATATTTGCAAATGTTTGCTGCGTTTTGTTCTTTAACTGTTCTTCAACACAGACTTATATGGATTTTCTCCTGTCTCAGCTGCAGACATGGTGTACATGCAGAGCTACTGTGAGTCAAATACCTCCATCTCCCACACTTGGGTGGATGAAGGAATCTCCCCATGCTTCTACTTCACACTTGTCCCCACCATCCAGCTCACCATCGCCTTCTTCCTGGGCACCATCCACTGTATATTCTACCAGAAGTATGGCACGGAAATGGAACCCAAGTTCATCCCACGCTCTCGTCTCTACGGTTTCCAGCTGGTCGTCTCCGTCCTGCTTCTGCTCCAGTTTCTGAGTAGTATGGTGTGGCAGGCAGCCAGTGCAAAGGAGCTGCCGGGATACGTGGTGCTGTATGGGTGGTTTTCTGTGATAGGATGGGCCTGGGCTATAGCCTTGCTGAGAGTGGAGAGACGTAGGGTGCTTCTAATGGACCGGACAAGGGGCCACAGCACACTCCTGCTGGTGTTCTGGGCCCTGGCTTTCTCAGCTGAGAATCTAGCCTTTGTCTCCTGGTACAGTCCCCATTGGTGGTGGAGCCTGGACAACACTCAGCAGATGGTGAGGAAAGACTAAACATCACACAAGTTCAAGCTGTAAAGTTGTGTGTCATGCAGCTTATCTCCATATGTTGAAAGTTAAGATTAGTTAACTTTTTCCCCATTTATTAAGCCCAGAGTTTGCTTAACGCACATGTTCTTAGTCATTATGATAACGCTTCTTTCACTGACAGTGTTATAGGCCCAAGGTTATTTATTATTTCGCATATGTATCTTTGAAGCCACTCCTTTCCAAGCTATGGAACCTTTCTGAAACATGAAAAACAATATGTATCCACCCAAACAAATATGAGCATAAGACTAGTACTGTTTTTGCTGAGTCACTGCTGAGTCTGACTTTCACGTCCCTAACTCTGTTAACCAATCAAATCTCAAAAGAGGATCTTGCTCCTCCCACACTGAGTCATAAGCCACAAGCATGACTTGGAAGTTTTCTAAAGCAGCTTTTGTAGTGCTTTACGTATTCTTGACTTAATATGTTCTCTGTTATACAATAATTCTCTGCAAATTGTGTCATGTTTTTCGCTCCACTCCCCTCTCATTTAAAGGTCCACATTTTGGTGTTATTTTACTTTTATAGCTTACCATTACCAGATGATTTAACTGGGCCATTATAAAATAAAGCAAAAAAGCAGTCACCTGTGTAGTAGTTTACTGCTACACAGCTGTGATGTGAGCTCTCAGTGAATAACTCTCATCTGTTGAATACTGTCTGTGACACGGTGCCCAAACTGACCTGTATATAAATGTCTGTGACCCTCTCAGGTGCAGTTTGCTTTGTGGCTCATTCGCTACACCTGCACTGGTCTGCTCTTCTTCATTGGTCTTAAAGCGCCGGGATTGCCTCGTAGACCTTACATGCTTCTGATAAATGAAGACGAGAGGGATGTGGAGAACAGTGGGCAGGTAGCTGACCTCCATCCTTTTGAAGGTTATGTTGTGATTTTATATTAGTTTAGCCTAGATGAACAGACTAGCTTCTCAAACATGGCCTCTGTTCCACTGTGATGCAGGGTTTGTTGGGGAGAACAGAAGAAAACCAGTCCACGTGGCAGGGTTTCAGGAAGAAGGTCCGCCTGCTTGTTCCCTACATGTGGCCCCGGGGCAACATCATTCTCCAGCTGCTGGTCCTCTTCTGTTTGGGACTGCTGGGAATCGAGAGGGCAATTAATGTTTTTGTACCCATTTACTACAAAAATATCGGTGAGTGATCCCTTTATCTTACCCTACAGACTCAAATGATCTTGTTTGGTTAATTGATTTTTTTTTTCTTTTCTGCTGGACTGATCATCATTTGTCTAGAGGGGTTAAAAATTCAAAAAAAGAAAAGAATGAGTGTCGATAAATGTTTTTGCTTTGTCACATTTTTCCTCTCATGTACTTTGATCTCTCATAGTAAATGAACTGACTGATGGGAGCAGCTGGCATACTCTGGCAATGACAGTGTGTATATACGTCCTGCTCAAGTTCATGCAGGGTGGAGGGGCAGGTAACTCTCATTCATGTTCCAGCACTTAAAAGAGAGATGGTTAAAGATCTGGCAAGTGATGCTGTTCATTTAATTATGGCCTCAAATGTGACTGATGCTTAGGCCCATGTGACGCTTTGCTCATCTCCTTCCTTCCCAGGTGCCTCAGGGTTTGTTAGTAATCTGCGCTCTTTCCTCTGGATCCGAGTGCAGCAGTACACCAATCGAGTGGTTCAGGTTCGGCTGTTTGCCCACTTGCACTCCCTCTCTCTGCGCTGGCATCTGGGCCGTAAAACTGGTGATGTTCTTAGAAGCATTGACCGTGGTACCAGTTCCATCAACAGCTTGCTGAGGTGAGACATCACTGGGGTGCACTGGATTACAGATGCAGTAATTAAGTTATGTAAAATTCGGCAACAAAACTCTAAATCAGCGACTTGGTACAAGTGCTAATTGCATAATTCATCAACCAACAGTCCCTGTATACCATTTTTAACTAGACCAGGGCTTGTATTTGGACTCAGTTTTACCTTCTTAAGTGAATTTAAAGAGGAAAAATGAAGTTAACTATGTGTTTATTTGTTTTTCTCACAGCTACATTGTGTTCAGCATCTTTCCAACCATTGCTGATATTGTAATTTCCATCCTCTACTTCATCACTTACTTCAATGCCTGGTTCGGCCTCATCATCTTCGTCTGCATGGCTCTGTACCTCAGTAAGTAGTCCATGCTGAACTCAGGATTTTCCTCATTTAGTGAATGAAATTTGATGTTGTTCGTACAGGATTTTCTTCAGTTGAGTTTAAGCTTGTTTTTGTTTTTTTAAAAAAGCTCAAATATCATTTAAAAGGTTTCTGATTTTTTTTCTTTTTTTTAAACAATGTCCTCCAGCTTTGACCATCATAATCACTGAATGGAGAACCAAGTACAGACGAGACATGAATCAACAGGATAATAACGCCAAATCCAAGGCTGTGGACTCCTTATTAAACTTTGAGACGGTACATCAAATGATTCATTAAAAAAGTGTCAGAATTATTCTAAAACACATTTAACCCTCAGCGGTTAAGGATAACTAAACAGCAAAACATTTATAAGCTGATTTTTGTTGGGTTTTGGGCCAGTTGTGTCTATGTGTTTGGATAAAAGTATGTCTTAGAGCTTGTGCTAAAAAGTAACATAGTGACATTTCTTTGTTACATATTTGAATATTCAAAATTTAAAGTATAGCGAAAAGTGGATCAAATACCCTTGAGGCTGTCATGCTACAAGTCATAGTTTGATTTTCTGTTTTGTCTCTTTAAACAGGTTAAATACTATAATGCAGAAAACTATGAAGTGGGTCGGTTTGAGGATGCCATCTTAAAATATCAGGTAAGTCAGAGTTTATTTCAACATAGACACACATTACAGCGTAACCCACCTCCCATCCATTTATTTTTATTAATTCATTTTCTTTCACATGTTGATAAAGCAGGACTAGAACTATGTTTATAAAATACTGCATTTGCTGTCTTTATTTGCTAAATTGGTGTAAGAGCTCTCAAAAATTGCACCTGAAAATGCAGTTTATCTATTAATGAAGTCTTGATGAATGCGTTTGATGCATTTTTGTCCTTTTTTCTAGGCTTCAGAGTGGAAGACACAGGCATCTCTGGCTTTACTCAATCAAACACAGAACATCATCATTGGATCAGGCTTGCTGGCCGGCTCCCTGCTCTGTGCCTACTTTGTCACCGAAGGAAAGTTTCAGGTACTGAAGTTAACATTTTTTTTATGCTCTATCAGATTGTGAGTGGTAACAGTGCAGTGTGTGTTTAAAATGTTTAATGTGACAATATGAAAAGAAAAATCCCTGTCCTAGGTTGGCGATTTTGTCCTCTTTGGTACATATATTATCCAACTTTACACTCCTCTCAACTGGTTTGGAACTTACTACAGGTAAGAAAAGGCAGCTGTACTGCATTTCAACTCTCCTGGCATAATGTTACTATTTTATTTCACATTGAGTATTCAGGCTTGGCCCATCCTTAAGACATGATGCAGCAGCTTTGTTCAGGCAAGCTGCAAGAAAATAATAAATTAGGAAAAAGAAGCTTATTGAGAACAGTTTCACACCATTTACGTTCTGAAGCGCAAATTAACACCTCCATACAGCTCTGTGGGAACTTGCTACATGAGTAGATTTTATGTGAAATCTCTACTTCAGAGCCTAAATGTGCATAATAAAACATGAGAAATAGAAAAGAGAAGAAAGGATAAAGAAAAGGAAGATGTCTCAACAGATTAATTAACCACTACGCACCTTGAATGTGTGATAACATGATTAAGAAGCAGTATGCAGCTTAATGCACCTTTAGAAAACTCTTTCTTACAGTTCAAAAATAAATTAGAAGTAGAGGTAACTGCTGCTCATGTACATTTCATCCTTTGTTAAATGTTGGCAAACATGTTCCTTCACACTGACAATGTCTTTGTGTTTTTGCAGAATGATCCAGAATTCTTTCATTGACATGGAAAGTATGTTCAAACTTTTTGAAGAAGAGGAAGAGGTACATTTGAAACCAATAATTATTAAAAACTGTGCTTAAAGTGTTGGATGACAGGTTTATTTTCAATGTATTTTATGTGTCGCTTCATGCAGGTGAAAGATGAAGTAAATGCAGGGAACCTGCTGTATAAACTGGGAAAAGTGGAGTTTGACAGTGTTTTCTTCAGCTATACAAATGGGTTGGTTCATACTTTTGTTTAAATATATTGTATAACAATTTTGTCTACTCTGGTTTTAGTTGGCTCTTTAAATAAAGATTGAATTGGGTTGGGTTGAATATTTGCTTTGGTGGTTTTGGTAAAAGTTTTGTAGGATATTCATCTTACGTAACTTTTTTTTTTTTTTAACAGCAAGGAGATTCTGAAGGACGTTTCCTTCACTGTTCTTCCAGGGCAGACAGTTGCGCTGGTATGACTAATTTAAGTTGAAGCTATTTTACTTCTCATCGCTTATATCCTGTGCTTCTCTGTCATTTTGTTACTGTCATTATTTTTCTTTCACTCTCCTCAAGGTGGGACCATCTGGATCTGGGAAAAGTACCATCATCCGACTGCTTTTCCGGTTCTATAACGTCCAGGGAGGTTGCATCCGGATTGATGGCCAGGATATCTCAAAAGTACATGTTTAGCAACAGAATTACTGAACAATATTAAGCAATTCAAAGTTCAGTTTCAAGTCTTTTCTTGCTGTCGTTTGCAACTTAATTTACAGGCTGTCTTTTGTCATTGCGTTGTCTTTCCTCAGGTGAAACAAGTGTCTCTGCGAGCTCATATCGGCGTGGTTCCCCAGGATACTGTGCTTTTCAACGACACCATCAGGGAAAACATTCGCTACGGCCGCATCACAGCCAGTGACCAGGAGGTGGAAGAGGCCGCCGTAGCTGCTGATATACATGATAAAATCATGGCCTTCCCTGAAGGTAATATTTAAATTGATTTCACATTTTGTCATTTAGCATTCCTGCTTTAAAGACGTAGGACTTTAATAGTAAATAGCATCAAAAGCCACTCTGCTCTTTGTACTTACCATGTATGTTTCTATCTGATAGGTTATGACACTCAAGTAGGGGAAAGAGGTCTGAAGCTGAGTGGAGGAGAGAAGCAGAGGGTGGCCATCGCCAGAACGATCCTCAAAGCTCCACAGCTCATCCTACTGGACGAGGTATTGAAGTTTTGTTTAGATGCAGTTTTATGACCGAAGCTGCAGACTGCATTGTCACATTTTTCACTTTAATACTCACTAATTGCCTTGAGTCAGCTGCTGTACAGATATATTATATTATATTATATGCAAGTAGGCTTTTCAGAGATATGTAGAGAGATTTGGCTCTGCACAATGCAAAAGTCAGTGCTTTTTGTTTTTTTGCACCTCTATAATAGGCTACATCTGCGCTGGACACTCAGACAGAACGCAACATCCAAGCTTCTCTGGCTAAAGTCTGTGCTAATCGTACTACAGTTGTTGTAGCACACAGGTAAGAGATTCAGAGCGATTTGATTGTTTGTTTCTAAAAGGTTGTAGCTTTATTTTGTTCATAACTGATGATTCCGCTTTGATAATCTAAAAGGTTGTCCACCATCATTGGAGCAGACCAGATTCTGGTTATCAGCGATGGCCGTATAGCAGAGCAAGGACGGTAAGGGTTTTCTCATCATCTGTTGTTTTGAATGACATTGTACCAACCGTAAAATGAATCCCCTTTCTGCCCGAGCTGTTGCTATACCACAACCATCTTTCTGTCTTAGACATGAGGAATTGCTACTAAAGGGAGGCCTGTATGCGGACATGTGGATGAAGCAACAGCGGGCCCAAGATTCCGATTCCTCATCAGATACAGAGGCCAAAGATCGCAAATCTGAGAAACTGCAGCCACAACCCACTTCTTCTGCCCACCATGGACACTGAGTGTAATTATTGCTTATGAAAAGCAGTTATTTTTAGTTGATATTCTTTTGAATTTTTAAAAAATACAGCAGTTTCACAGTGTTATTTATTTTTAGGATTTTCCCAATGAATGTGCAATAGCAGGTTGAGGGGCGAAAATGGAAGGTGCCTTTAAAAACTGAGGAGATAATGACACGATGTTCAAATGTATCAAAATACACACTTTCTTTTTTTTTTTGTTTAAATCTTCTAGCTCTGTTTGAATCCAAAACTTCAGTGTGAGAGCCTGAGGAGCAAGAGAGGAGACATTTAACACAACATACTTGTAGCTTCTCATGGAAATCTCAAATTCAGAACAAATGATGAACAGGTTTTACGATTTCTATATTTTAAGAAATACTATTATCATTTTCCCTTCAATCACTTCTGTGATATTATTTATATTTATGTTTTTATATGTTAAATTGAGTTTTTTGTTTATATTGCCAGTCTGGTCAAAACTCAAAAATATCTGACTCAAAAGGTAAAAGGGTACAGATATTAAGGGAATTAATAAACAGCTAGTTCTTGCCTCCGGGACGTCTTGTTTTATTGAAAAGCATCATTTGCTGCATGACGATGTTTAAACTTTCAGGGATTTTGTTGTTATTTTAAGCTGTTGGTAGCTTAATGGTGAACCATATTTGAGTTATACTGTTTTTAAGAGACGTGTATGTTTCGTCACCAATTTAAAGCAGTTTGTGTTGATTATCTAAGCATCTTATCATAGAACATTGTCCAGAGCGTGTAAATATGATGTCATAAATACTGCTTTTAATATACAGAAGTGTGTCTAAAAGTGTCTGCTTGTTATTGGTATTTAAGCCATAAACCCGTCACTTGGCAGATAGGATTTTGCTTAATTATGAAATCAAAATCTCCACATTGAAAATGTATGCTATTATACTTAATTGTCCACACAGTAAGAATGCCCAGATTACTGAATTTGCCATGTTTAGGAGTACATTATGCATTTATACACAGTTATCAGTAAGAACCATTTGTTGTCTTATGTTTACCTCATGAAAGGTATCTTTATGATTAGACAATTGTGTAAATATTTGCCATATACTAAAAGACAATAAAGTATTGGTCTGTGATAAGAAACAAAACAGTCTCTCGTGCTCAGGCATGCATAATATTCTCAGATTATTTTAAAAGTTAGGATCTGAAGCCTCTATAGATATTTTCACCCTGGAAACCATCCACCACCATAGATGGTGATCAGATTTTATTAATACCTTAATTTCAGCTCGGTGACATATAGTACTCTGGATTCAATTCACTACATAAAACATGACCTGCACTCTAGCTCAATGGTTTTCATTCTATTAATATATATGTGACATAACTTGAACACATAAATGGAAATCTGTTTGAATGTATATCATCATAGCCTAAACAGTTGACAGTTTAATCCTTGGTTTTGTTTTGTTTTTCTTCACACAGTTTAGCTTGTGCATTCCATGGCCTGTACATTTGATAGTGTAGTCAGCTAGTACTTGTTTCTAAAATAATCTGGGTATTTGTAATTCTGCATAGTTCATAAACTATATCCATAACCATGTCATACTAGTGACACTGACATTTTGTTTAATGTCATGTCACATAATAACACTTCAATTGTAGAAAAGTCCATCTATCTACAGCTGCTACCTAAATAATATATAGTATTTGAGATCTAGAAATTAACTTCATTCAAAGGTCCCACTTGTCCAGTCTGAGACTGACAAAGTTTTCATTACGGTCATCATTATGGCCATGGAATGATTTACAGTCTCATCTGAGCCTAACCTTTTATTGCTTCGCCTTGTTTTAAGATGAAACTGGATTAAATAATATAAAACAACACACACAACTTCTGGAGCTGCTTATAGAACTTCGTCGTTGTGTAACTGCAGCGTTGGCGCTCCCCCTGCAGGCCAGTGGGTGCACGTGTCTCAGTAACGAGGTAAACAGCTGGAGGCTTCCGTCCCCGGTTAAGGGCGTGTTTCAGGCTCACCAACAGGCGCGGGGAACAGGCCTGGCAACCAGACGTCTCTTTCTCTCCGATTTGATGGACTAATGTTTTATAAACAGTAAACATGGATTTCGATGCATTATTCAACGAAAATACGTTGCAGTTTTCGGACTTCCAAGAGTTCACGGTATGTTGTTGAACAGGGACCACGCTAGCAGATGCTAAACGGCTTAGCTGGCTGACATAACAGACATTCGTTAACTTTGAGTCACAAGTACAAGAATATTCGCAAAAGAGGAAGTGTGGCTAGGTTTGCTTACTATGACGCACTGAGTATAGCTTTTAATTTATTTTTAAACATTTATTACTACACAAGGAAGCTGTTCTTTTCTTCAGTGGATAGCGCAAAGCTACGGATTTATTTATTTGGGCGCTGACATACGAGGGCTATTAGCTAACGTGAAATAATATTAGTTATGGTTAATATTTATAAAGGATTACTAGTCTTTTACTGTTGCGTTATTTATATACACATATATATGTGTGTGTGTGTTGTGGGGAAAGGTAAAAAAAATAAAAATAAAAAATAACGTGTGCTGGACTTTTTTCTCCATTAAATAAAGCGGTACTTTCCAGGTTCAGTCACGCTAAGCTTGTTCGTCAAAGTAGCCACGGCGAAGCTAATGTAGCTAATGTTTTCGTTGTCACAGTTTCTTCCGGGACATCAAAAACTGACTGAACGAGTGAGAAAGAGACTTTACTACGGCCTGGACAAAGATGTTTCTTTAGATGCCCTTTCTTGTCCTGTTACAGGTGAGCTCATTTCAATTAAACATACGCACATGGAGCTGTGAAATGGAAATCT
Organism: Arrhamphus sclerolepis; assembly: GCA_037176975.1. NCBI lineage: Eukaryota > Metazoa > Chordata > Actinopteri > Beloniformes > Hemiramphidae > Arrhamphus > Arrhamphus sclerolepis. The sequence continues at coordinate 6,265 of JBAMYA010089015.1, read as the reverse complement.
TTTTTTTTCCCCTCATCTGTTTTGCCATTGTTGAGAGTTATTGGGTTACATATTATAATGCCTTATATATTATAATTACAACTAAATACACTACTTATAGGAAGACATGTCAGAATACACATAAAATGCAATATAACCCTGACAGAGTAGCATAATTTGACTGCCTCAACGTTTGAAGGCACATGTTCAGCAGTTCAGTGTTTCAGTATTTATTGCATACCATACAATAAGTACTCAATTATTATTGCATACCATGCTAGATGCCATGCAAAGGCACAGAACTGCAAAGCCCTGGATGAGTGTTAGCGCTGCCACCTTATACATCATGTTTTTCAGTGCTCAAGTAGCCTTTTTTTGTATTTAATAGTCCTCTTTGTCATACTTTTCGCATTTTAACATCATGACACTGAAGATGACACCTACGAACCAATCAATAGCGCCTGGACATTGTAAGGCTTCAAATGGGATATTTTCTCTAACTGAAGTTGCCTGAGATTAGAGTGTCAGCAGGTTGCAACAGAGATTGGAAGAGTAACAAAAAAAGACATAGAAGTGGGCGTCTTTTGGCTACATCCCATGCCAATGATCCCTTCACTGTGAACAGTGCCCCCAACTTTCATGATAAAATGTCATTGAAGCATGAACTTTTTGCTTTTTTTATTTTTTATTTTTACCTAAAAAATTGAATATCCCTCATATTTTGTGAGTAGCGTCAGTGGTTGTGTCAGGTTATTACTTGTATGTTAAGCGTTTTGGTACAGTTGGAGTCAAGTTTTGGAAGTCACTGAGAGCCCCTTTTGTTTTATTTTTGTTTCTCTCCATGCTCCCTGGGGTTCCAGATATTGCAGTTGAAATTTTCCAGAAGTCCGCCCCAAGCCCAATACGAAAGCTCCAGAAGAAGTATGCTGCTCATGTTGCCAGGTTTGTTAAGTATAATGCACCAGTACACTCAATCTGTTCATGTGTTTTTATTCTTTCAACATGGCATTGATAGTCTTACATCTGAAATATGTTTTGTTGTTCAGGGAGGCTTGCATCTCTCCATGTGCCATGATGCTGGCTTTAGTTTACATAGAAAGGCTCCGACATAGAAATCCAGAATACCTGCAAAAGATCTCCTCTTCTGACCTTTTCCTGATCTCGATGGTATGGGATTTATAGGTCATTCTGAATGCACTACAGTGTTATTAATAGCATGTGCCTGACAGTAATGGAGGGGGGTATACTGCAATTTGTTGTATTATTTCTTTTGAAAGTTGGCTAACAATCGTCATCTCAACTAGCCCTCTGACATCTCACTGTGGTTTAGATGGTTGCCAGCAAGTATCTGTATGATGAAGGAGAGGAAGAAGAGGTTTTCAATGACGAGTGGGGAGCAGCAGGGAAACTGAACGTCCAAACTGTGAATAACCTGGAGATGAATTTCCTGAACGCCATTGTGAGTAGCACTCGGTGTAGAATTGTATACGTGTGATAAATTTACATTTGTATTTTGTGCAAGGTCTTGATCCAGCGGTTTGTCATATTGTACAGGAGTGGAGTCTCTTCACGGAGCCAAGTGACTTCTTTGATATGCTAAGTCAGCTGGAAACAAGGTTTGTGTTCAACTTTGTACAATTTCTGAAATACATTGTTTCTAGTAATTAATTTTAAAGCTGACATTTTATTAATTAAATTTTACTTTTTAATTTCTATGTAATTCTGTATTGTTGAACATAAGTGTCTGTTTTTCTATTGACAAGTTTTATGTCTGGGTAATGCCTCTGATTCCAGCATTGCAGAACGGCAGGGAATGAAACGCGGATGGTTTACCTACACTGACCTGTGTGTGCTGCTGGAGCACTCCACATGGAGTCAAGCCCTTACAGCCATATATCAGCAACTCACAAAGGTAAGAACTCGATTTGGGTTCCTCGGCAGTGTATTTATATTTGCTCATGTAGCAATTTGTGTCTGTTGTGTTTACAACAAAGCCTAGGACAAAAAAAAAAAATATATATCAAAACTGGGAAAAGGGCATTTTGTAAAAAGTAAGTTTTGAGTTACTTTTGAGCTTGTTCATGAGATTTCACCTTGTTTTACCTTCAGGTGTCCTGTATGCTTGGTTTGGTCTATCTAACCAGCGTGGCTGGTCTCATTGCCACCAGTGCTGTGCTGCACCAGCTCAGTCTCCCCAGAAGTGGCCAGACCCAGTTCCCCCTGTCAAATGAGAACAGCTTGGCCCAACTCCAGACTTCCAACCTAGATCCAGAGGCTCCTGCTCTAGCCCAACAGCTCTCCTGTTGTGTTCTGGCCAACGACAGTATGAACGGTCAGACTGGTCCGCTTGAAGTCGGCCAACACCACAGAGCAAGTCCTCCGTCAGAGTATGCTGAGACATCTGTTTTGTGTCTCTGGAGTTCCTTTCTCACCTCAGTTGGTCATATACAACCTGAAGGCAAGTCCGAAGAAGAGTTTCCCCAGTCCTGGTCCCCTGCCTATTTCATCTGTCCAGGCTGTCTTGCAACCCTTCCTCGTTTTCAATGTGGGCTTCAAAACACTTCAGCACTCCTTAAACCTGGTCCGATTGAAAACCATCAGCACCTATCATGGCTGTCCTCCACCATCTTTGGACCTGCAGAACCAAGTCTGAACTCTGAATTGGGGGTGTTTCCTGGTATGCAGCTTCCTCCCTGCTACCCAGAGTCGTTGTCCTCTGTTGACAAAGTCCAAGCTCTGCTCATGCCAGGCTAGCAACATTGTAGCGCGTCAACCTGTAGTGATTAACTCCGGAAGTTGAACCAGCATTGTTTTCATGACTATCAACTGCTCCCAAGTTATGTTTTTGCTTATTTTTGCAGATGTGGAACACAAGTGTACAGGTGCTTTGCAGATAGGTGAGAGTTGACAGCAAAGGGTGAGAATTCATGTATAATTCAGTGTTGCAGAATAGGTCCAGCGCAAGAGTGAGATTATTACTCCACATTTTATTTTTATTGCAGTTATCACAAATAGAAACACGATGTAATGTTTTTCTGAAGCAGCAACAAACCAGTTTTACCGCTCACATTTATCAAAGTTTAAATCTGACAGGCAGAGATTAAGAGCCAATGTAATAAATGTGAGTTGAGTTTTTATTTTTCAGCTATAATAGAAAGGTTAACTCCTTAGCAGGTTGATGAATGTGTTTGGAAGTTGCACAGCATATCAGTAAGTTGAGGGCTTCACAGTAAGTTACAGGTTAAAGATCTGGCTCTATATGCAACAGGGTCTAAACCAGTTTTTCCACTCGACTTAGGTTCTTGCTTACCCGCATTTACTCGGCGTTGGTGTGTTTTTCTTTATGCAGTTGGGGGTTTACATCAGACTTTGTTCAGGTATGTGGAACGCACTGACATTTGCACAGTAGATAGTACATGGTCTTTTTAAAGCCTGTTTGATGAAAACTTTTCCCTTTGTGTAGGAGAAGGTATGAGAAACATGAAGTACAGTAAAGTTATGTACTTGACTATAACAGGTAAAATCTCTGCGTGTGGAAAGGCCTGTTGAAAAGGGTTCTTTTGGCTTAATGCAGTTCATAGCAGATGTTTTTTCTTTTCTTCAATGGCTGTTTTTTGTTGATGTAGTCAGGAATTTGCACACTTGGCTCAGTTTTCATTACAGTGCGCCATTTCTCTTTATTATTATAGCTTAGTCTCCATTTCTTTGAAACACCACAGATGAAGTTGAAAAGTTCTATGTGCCCAGTTACACGTGGACATTTATTTTGTTATTAAACCTTTGACAAATGACTCTGAGCACTTGAATTTGATACATTTTGGAGCACAAAGACCTTTAATTTTGTACATGATGCAAAGAGCAAAAAAATGCCAGAATGTGTAGGGAAAAAAAACCAAATAAAAACACTTTTCTTTGAGCAATTTGATAATTATGTGTCCGTCTTTGAAACACTGCTGCCACATGACACACCAGTTACATTTGTATTCCTGAGTTTAAACAGACTATTAAACTAAGTTTTGTCATTTTAATTGTAGCAAACCAATTATAAAATGTTCATTTTTGATTTTTATTGATCTATTGAGCAAAGAAAAAAAGTATTACTTCTTGAAGTTATGTTCCAATCTGCAGAAACTTAGTTGTACAATTTTATAAAGACCTCATGCAGGTAATAATGAAGGTGCTGGAGTGATGAGTGTTGGTGACGAGGAGGATGTCTGGATTTGGAAGAAAATGGAGAGTCCCTCCCCTTGAGTTACAGCCAGCTTCTTTTACCCCTCCCCTGCTTCGCCCCTAGCTTGACACATACCACTGGAGAGATCCTAATATAGACTCAACTGCTTTGTAGAAAAGGGTAACAAACTTAACATTCACCAGCGTTTGCTACTTAGAAACTTCTTCATGGACAAAGAGTTATGGAGCCTCCTTCACAGGTGAAGTTCTGCTTTAGGATCAATGTAATGATTGTTTATGACATAATAACCATTACTAAAATGAAGTTCGGGCGCAGGGGATTTGAGACAATTTTGAAAATGTCATGAGGAGAATGTTTCACTTGGTGTGTTGCAGGCGTCATCTTCAGAGGCGAAGCAGGAAATACAGAAGCAAGGTACAATTACATGTGCAGTTGCTGTGCACGCAAGTGTGGAAATGTCCATGTCTAAATCTACTCCCTGTTCAGATAGTGTGGTCACCAGCTGTTGTAATTTCTCCCAGAGGCTGATGCCACCGTCTACATGAATTTCATGAAAAGCCACCGCTGCTACGACGCCATTCCAACCAGCTGTAAACTAGTCATATTTGATACTACGCTACAAGTAAGACAGCAGCATCTCAGACTGAAATGCAACAGTCGTTTCTAAAAAAAAAAAAAAAAAAAAAAAACCCAGAATACTGAGTAAAATGTAGATTAAAAACTAAATTGAATTATTTACAATATGATAAATTGTATTTGTTGTATTTTAAGATATGGCCATTTTACAAAACTGATACATTTCTCGAAAAAAAAAAAAAAATAGCATATTGAGAACATTATTTGTTATTATAAAGAGGGTCCCAGAGAGACAGAGTACAGTCAAAACTCTACGAAGTAAGGGGAAAAAGGAAATCCTAAACAAGATCCGCTTCTCCCGATGGCGACTTACGATGGATTGAGATGTGGTGAAAATCATGAAGCCAAGTCTCAGTGAAGAGGAGAAGGACTGTTCAGCTTGTTGTTTATGCACTGCTCAAAAATCAGTCATCTGTGATAGGATGAGGGTGCATCACTACACAAGGCCTGAGTAATCTGTACACCTGTCAAGGCCTTTGTTACGCTGCGTTACAGTAACAAATGCTGCCATTCAGACAGGTGAGTTTCTCATCAAAGGCTTTGTTCATTTCTGCAAAACAATAGCAAAGTACATTCATGAGTCTTTAATCAGCCTGACTCTGTGATAAAAGAATGTAGGCTGACCTGCTCTCAGACCAGACCTTTCACCCACTGGAGACATTTAGTGCATCATGAAACAAACAGAGGAAGACCAGCTGAAATGACGTGATAAAGGCTACATTTTACATTTTAGAAAGTGCAATTCTCTGTTCGCAAACAAATGTTGAAAGAGGAAATGACTGAACACAGTGACGAGCGTGCCTCTGTCCTAGTTCTTTTTAAACACATTTGTGACATCAAATTCAAAATGGGCATATATTTTTTAAGAGGACGAAAAGAGAAAAAACTCAGTTATTCAATGCACTCATTTTGATTATACATGATGAGAGCAGTTTAGCATATTTAGGCCATGCTTCCTCTCTGACTGAGACTTTATTTGGCTCTAAAGGTGAAAAAGGCCTTTTTTGCACTAGTTGCAAATGGCTTGAGGGCTGCACTACTGTGGGACAGCAAGTTGCAGAGATTTGTTGGTAAGAAATGGGATTAATGCTATCAACATATTAGTCACTGTCAGTTTATGAGAATGGGAATACAAATCCTTCTCTGTCAAATTCACAGGTATGCTGACAATTACAGATTTCATCCACATCCTTCATTGCTATTACAAGTCCCCTATGGTGAGTATGGGTGTACAATAACCTGTTTTGTGGGCTCTGTATTTTGCTGTTTTAAAAATGCACGATTATTGTTAAAACACCCCTGCCAGCACTCGCAGGAACTAAAATGACCAGTGTAAGAGACATAAAAACATGCATAAAACATTGGCCTACTTGTGAACGTCTCTGTCTTAACGTGTGCAAGTTGTATATTTGTTGCATTACTTTACGTGACTTTTTTTTTTTTTTTTTTAACCCCCTT
>JBAMYA010089004.1:0-22082 GCA_037176975.1 Arrhamphus sclerolepis | reverse complement strand
AGAATATTGTGATAAAGTTCTTTATTTTCTGTAATGCAATTAAAAAACATGAAATGTCATACATTCTGGATTCATTAGTCCTGTATATATATATATATATATATATACATACATACATACATACACACACACACACAAGAAACATTTCAATAAGTTACGGATTGTCTGTTACTCTCTGGCAGGCCAGGTAAGATGAAGTGGTGGTCTGGATTTGGCCTGCAGGTCTGGAGCTGGACACCTGTGTGACAGCAGATAAAGATTTCTGCTCTGCTTCCTCTGATGATGTCATAGACGTCAGACACGACTACAACATTAGTGGACCCACCCAGCTCTAACCCCGATTACAGGATGGAGGGACGTCCCTTACGTACAACCGTACCCCATCTGTCCCCAGGGTGATGAAATAAGGAGCTTTCTGAATGTTCACCTCTGGAGACGGCAGTTACAAACACACTGGGAAACAGAAGATACCCCTGTCAGAGGGATTCTGGGACTTTTAAGAGTCACTTTTTAATGAATAAACAACTAAATGTAGATAAAGTTTTACTCTTTCCATCTAGGCTGACAGAGAATATTAGACATTATCACTACTCTTAAAATACTTTAGAAATTTGGTACTTGAACATCTGCAGAGATTTATTTTCTGAAATGTTAAGATTGCTATAATCTCTGGAGTCTGAGTTTCTGCTGGACACAGATGGTCTGGTGTTGGACAGGTCAGCTTGGACAGGGACAGGATGTTGGTTGTCCTGGTCGGACGGGTCCGTTTGGTTTTGGAAGACAGGATGATGATTATTGTGGTCGGACTGGTCCGCTTGGACCGGGACGAGACGTTAGTTGTTCCGGATGCTTCTGGGTCAAATCAGAGTTCAGAACTTTACCACGAAGACTGGAGACGCTGGTGCAGAGATGGTTACTGGAATTTTCTAGCAACTTACTGGATCCAGTTTCAGGGTCTGTAGGAGCAGTTCCAGCAGCTGCAGAACTTCACCAACGTGGATTCATGGAGTTAGTTCAGATCTTCCAGACCATCAGTTACACTTGTTACTGGGTTGTGGTGATTTTAAAAACTTGTTTTAACATGTACCAGCTCTAAACTGGAAATCCTGATTTCTTGCTGATGGATTCTGGGTCATTTTTAAGGTGTTTATTTATTCTGTTTGAGATGTTCTAACACTTAGATGTGATCTAGTTGTCCTGAACCTGGAAAACCTTTCAGCAGATCCAAAACCCTGCAGCCAGAATTCTGACAGATCACATTTCATAGTTTAGCTTTTCCACATTTGCTCAAATCTCTCAACAGTTAACGTCTGTTTTATCTTAAAAATGTATCAGCCAATCACAACTGTTTCCTCTCAGAAAGCAGACCAGAATTTTCTGGACCAGGAAAAGAAACATTTAGGTTTGTGTTTGGAATCTGGTCCCAGTTCGGGTTCAGGAAACCCACTTTCTGAAAACATTACTTTTTAAAATAACGACTCATCTTTCTGTTCAATCTTTGATCCAATAAACTTTTTCTCTGGATATCAGTTTAACTTAATATTTTTATTGAAATTAATGTTCACGTTTTAAAGCTATTTGCAAAAACCTGTAAAACAGAATAAAGTATTTTCAGATTTCCAGGGATCCGTTGTTTAAATATTACTTTGTTTTGTCATTTTTGTGTGAACAAAGCCAACTTTAGTTTGGTTTACTTCAGAAATGTTGTCAAATACTTTTACATTTTACAGCTGTAATAGGTAGCAGGTAACAGGCAGCTGTAGCAGGTAAGAAGTAGAAGGTAACAGGCAGTTATAATACCTAGCTGTGACAGGTAAGTGGTAACAGGAAACAGGTGTAACAAGTAGCTGGTAACAGGTAGCTGCAACAGATAACAGGTGTTATATGTAACACATAGCAAATAAGAGGTGGCAGATATTAGGTATCAGGTAACGGTAACAGGTAACAAGTAACAGGTAACAAGTATGTAACAGATGCCTCTGCCATGAGCATGTCTTCTCAGAAGGAGTATTCAGTAAGCAGGGGTTAAAGTTAAAAAAAAATCGTGAGCCTGAACTTTTTTCCAAGGAGCGGGAGTGTAGTGAATCCAGCACATACACATATTTGGCAATTTGGCAAACAACTTTTTGCCATTGTGCTTGGTAATGTACAAGATGACCAACAATTTAAATGTGAATTTTATAAAGTAAAAGTTATTAAGTTATAAGTGAAAACATGTGAAACAGTCATTTAATTCAGTAAAGGGCAATTTATACAAAAAATATAAATTGCAACTTTTCCATCATTTTTGTTCAAAACAATGTCAAATGAAGTTATAGGAAATACATTACACTGGGTCTTGTGCTGATATGGTGGATCACGGTCTTTTTGTACATTGGTTCCTGACTCCTCTCCTCTTCAACATATTTACAGAGGCAGTTCAATTTAACAGCAAAAAAACAAGCATTCTCACTCCCAACTCGTCATATATTGACGCTTCGGTCATGCGCGTCACAGGTTTGACGGAACTTTTTTGTCGTATTTTGACGCGCACATCCAGCGTTGTATGTTAACGCACCCTCAACCCTTCGCGTCAATTAATGACGAGAAAAGGATAACCTTCGCGTCAACCTGTGACGCACGGGGGCGTTACCCAAGCGTCAATATGTGACGGTAAGGGAGTGAGAATGTGTTTGAAAAAAAAAAAAAAAAACCAGTAAAGTGCTCCAAGAAGTGGTAAACTGAATAATATGAAATAAACACAGTTCGGTCATCGGGGTACCCGGTAAACGGCCTGAGTGATGGAGCGCGCGGACAGCTGCTTTATGCCAGACGTCTCCGTGACGGCGAAGAGCTTTTTGCCGCTAGTTGCATAGACTAGCTTCTTGGAGCACAACACACAAAAATGGGTACCAGGGTCCCTTCTGGCACCAGCTCCCAAACTGCTGCCGTCTCCGCCCTTTTCCTCTATACATGCCCAGCGCCACTTGTTTTTAAGGCCCTTCTCAACTGCGATGTTTTCCCCTGGGTTCATGAATTTAGCCTCCATTATTTTGAATTCAGGAGAAACAACCGCGGATGCTGCTATCAATACCACTCGGAGATATCGTGTTTTTTTGTTTTGTTTTGTTTTTTGTTGTTTTTCGAATCATAGTGAAACACCGGAGATCCGGAACGGTGCCGGAAAACTTTAACACCTGAGTAAGTTAATTTCAGTCTAGTGGGTTCACACACTCGACTTATTTAATGTCTAACCTTCACTTTAGTCTTTCCAGTTTTTAGGCGAAGTGAGTGTGTGCTATATTAAAGCTGAGAGTTTCAGAGCTCAGCTTTAATCAGTATGACCTCACCTGTGATACTTACCTGACACACTATCTGGTTGGCACAAGGACCAGAGTAGAGACAAAGGAGATCTATATATCTGCCTGAATGGACTGGCTTAGACTTGGTTTTCCTGATTAGCAATTGTTTTATTGCATTACAACTGTAATAGGTCAGAGATTTCTGTTTAACAGACTATGAATATGTATAAACACGTTTACTTTGATAATTTTTTTACAGCTGTCTAGTTAAAAATTGGTTGTAGTTAAAGGGTTAGGCTACTTTTTTGTTGTGGGAGGAGCCAGTCATATATTTAAAGGGCTCCACCCACATCAGTTCTTCTTCTGCTTGAGACCTGTGGAGCTGCTGAGCAGAGTGTTGGCCGTAAAAGGTTATGTTTTTGTATTCAGCGTAAGTACTCCACCTGTTCACTCGTATTATTTCTTGGCACAATAAACACTTCACTGCACTGATGAGAAGGCCGTGGCTGGACATTTTTCCCCATTTACAAGCTTTTTCCCTAAGTGTTTTTGGTCGGAAAACCTTCACTTACAGAGTGTGACAAGGTAACAGTAACAGGTAACTGTAATAGGTAGCAGGAACAGTTAACAGTAACAGGTAACTGTAACAGTAAATGGTAAAAGTAACAGGTAACAGTTAACAGGTAGGGTTAAACAATTGAAAGTTTCTTGCCTGTCATTTTCCATTGATCTATATAAAACCGTTCATAGGAGTATTTATAGTCTTTGTTTTGTTCTTGTGTGTTTAGTTCACTGAATTGTCTCTTTAATCACAGTTTAAAAATTTCACAAACTATAGAAATTGAAGCCATCTGGGTGATGAATGGTATGGTGAAACATTTGTGTACCCTTTTTATTAAAAAAAGATTACCGAAAGACAAATACACATGAAGAAAAAGGCTCCTTTATTCATTCAACATGAACCATTCAGGACGGCTGTTTGCAGAGGAAATACCTCCAGGGCTAATAATCGCACCACAATCATGACTAACCACTAAACTAAACAATGGTTGCTGCTTTGGATGCTTTTTATTTCTCCACAAATCCCTCACTTCATCCTGCTGGTCTGGGACGACATCCAGTCCTTATGTTCGCTCTCTTCTAGCTGTTCTGCCACTTTCCTAGAAATGACTCACCACGAACCGTGCTGGGAGTCACAGAAGGTCATGTTACTGGAGAGTCGACCTGCTGCCACATGAGAAAAAGCTGTAAATGTTAAATTCATTTCCATTCTTCTCATTTCTGAAGACCTCAGAGGAGAAACTAGTCATCTGGAGTCTCAGGACACCATGATGTCGAACCCTTGCCATCCCTCAGTGTCTTTAGATGAAAAGGCAGGTGTCAAACTCACGGCCTGCGGGCCGCATCCAGCCCACCACTTCATCTTATTTGCTCCATGAGAGCATTTAAAGACAATCATAAATTTCTAACTAGAACATTTCTGAGGAAACGTTTGATTCAGTTCTGACATGAAAAAGTGGAATAACTGAGGTGGAGAGCAGCTGGTTTATGTCAGAAAGTCAGGCATTTTTATTTTTATTTTATTCTATTTTTGTTTTAATGTAATTTAATTTTGTTTTATTTTATTTGTTCAGCGTTGGTGGTCAGCACTGCTGCCTCACAGCAAGACGGTTCCTGGTTCAAGCCTCCACAGGGGCCTTTCTGTGTGGAGTGAACAGAATCCTCCAGGCCAGGAACAGAGGCCTCCGTGCTGGGGACAGGAACAGGAACAGATGACTGATAAAACTGATGAAGCCGGAGCAGGAACTGGAACCGGTGAGTCTGATGAGACTGATGAAGCCAGAGCAGGAATAGGCATGACCAGAATAGGCTGGAGTGTGCCAACCACCTTGGGAACGGGATGATGGCGTGACGGCCATGACTGGGGTGCTGGCAGCAGTGCAGATGGCCGGGCCTGGGGTGCTTGCAGTGGCACTGGCTGTTGTGGCAGCTGAGGTGTGTCAGGGAGCACCACAGGCTCAGGGGATCAGGACTTCCATCCCCTTCTTCTCCTCCTCCCGAAGAACCCATGAATCTGCAGACTTTTGGGTACTCCAAAAGCCAGCTGTGTGCCCTGAAAAGGGGAGTCCTTCTCAGACAGCCAAACCAATCTGTCTCCTCAGCCCTATGAGCCCCCTTTGCAGAACCTTCTTCTTTCTGCCACCCAGCAGAAATACTCATAAAGAGTGATATACTCAGCCATCACCTTCATCGTGGGCTTTCCTGCTGGATTCAAAACTGGCTGATCCGTTCTTGAGATTCCTTCTGTTCCAGATCCTGCCTCCAATATGGTCCACACACGCCCCACCCTGCTTTGGCTTCATTGGCTTCTTCAGTTCCTGTTTCATTGGTTCCGGTTCTGGCTTTATTGATTTCTGTTCCTGTTCTGACTTCTGTGGCTCCTGCTTCGTTGGCTCCTGTTCCTGGCTTGGTTTTGTTGGTTCCTGCTTCAACAGGTCATGTACTGGCTTTGTCGGTACCTGTTTTGTTACTGGTCCAGGGCACCTGCCTGAACTGCTCCTGGACTAGTTTTTTGTTTCCTGCATTTTTGGTTTTTCATACATTCATCATGGATGGATGGATGGATGGATGGATGGATGGACAGATGGATGGATGATTAAAGGATGGATGAATGGTGAAAAAAGAAAGGCAACTGTTTGAAAGAGGAAGATGCAGGGTGAGATGGAAACATGACATAGTTTTTAATTTCATACTTTTAATTCAACTATTGAGTTGAAAACATTTCTTCTTCTGTTTCAAATAAAATGAAGTAATGTCCAAACACTTTTGCAAATAGTTTTGTTCTTTTCTAATGTGACTCAGAGAAGAAGAACTTCGTTACCAAACATGGAAACACTGTAACTGATCCAGGACGTCTTTTCTCTGCAGACCTGCACATGTTTAGAATGTTGGAGGAACGGAGCTCTTTGAACTCTTGATAACTCACCAACGCAATGCTTTATCTTCATTACCAGTACCTCTGTGACACAAGTTAAAGCAGATCCTGAGACGTGCAGAGAAAAAATAATTATTTAAAGGACAATAAGGTTCAAGGAAGCTTCTATTTACAGTAAAGAAAAGACATTTGTCTGCTGCAACCAGCCAACTCTGCGGTTCTGGGATTTTCTTCACCAGTGGAATGCTGTTACACCAGGAAATCTCCCAGAGAGTAAAACTCTGTTCCCATATTCATCAGAAGTAGCAGCTCAATGTTCTGCAACTTTAAAACATTTAACTTTTCTGTCAGGAACAGGATTAGGTTCAGGATCAGAATCAGAATCAGGATCAGGTTCAGGTTCAGTTGGTCCAACATCTGTCCAGGTTCTACATCTGTCCATGTGGTCCTATGTCTGTCCAGGTGGGCCTACAGCTGTCTAGGTGGTCCAACGTCTGTCCACATCCTATCTGTCCAGGTGGTCCTACATATGTCTCCTGCAGATGGTCCTGCTGGAACATCAGAGATCTTTTTTATTCTGGCTTGAAGACCTGGACCGAGAATACAACATCTACAGTCAGGACATCTGGACAAAGCTCTTTTATTTGGTCTCTGAACTAAACAACGTGGTTCTGATTGTGAAAGAAACTAAATAAAACTAAAAATGTCGGCGTGTGTCAAGAATCCCGGAGGTCATTTATTTCCTGCAGCTTTTTCAACAAATTACAAAACTTTCATTGTCTTTGACTGAAAGTTCACTTTCTATTTTAGTGAGAAAGAAATGAAAATTGTCTGAACGTCGGCGTGATGGACCAAGCAGACAAACTAGAGAGCTTAACTCTTGGTGTTTTAAAACTAGTAAATATTTAGGGTTAGGGTTCAGATAAAAGTTGTTCCCTTGGTGACAGGAGACATCTGGATGTTCAGCTGGAGAATGAGTCAGGGCACGAACCAACACTCTGGAGTCATCACTCTACATCTACTGTCTTCATCCTGCCTCTACTGGACCACAGCAAAGCTTTAGCAAGAGTTTCAAAAGAGGTACACTCAACAGAAGAGGGAAGAGCTGAGAAGAATGACTCCACCCCTAAAGCTGCTGAACAGAGCTGTTAAAAAGATATCCAGAAACTTTATATGTACAGTATTTTTTCCTTTAATGTCTCGATCATCTTCAACAATGTGAAGACAAAGAAGTAAAAATGTGCAGCAGAGATTTCAGGGTTGTTTTTCTGCTCTTAAAAGAAGTCAAGAAATAAGCGAATAAAATCTAAAGAGCAAAAACAGATGCATTACACAACAAGCCAATGGCCAAACATTCATCATAAAAGAGTAAATGAAATGAAAAATACAACAGTGGTGGTTCTGTTCCAGTCAGGAGTTCTGCTGGTACCTCATAGCTCCAATCCTCTGAGGATTCTTCGGTTCAACTCTCCAGCTGGACGAGATTAGACGCTCTTTGGTGCCAAACTCAAGCAAACTGCAGAGAACATAAAAAGAAGAATTATTGTGAATTTGTGTGATTGTTCAGAATCACAACATGAATCTGTGCAGACAAACACTGTTCATCATGAAATGAGAAACTGTACGGTCTTTTTATCTTCATGTCGACAACTAAATGATTTTATTATGGTTCTTTCTAGTGTTGGTACAGCACGTTACTTATATATGCTAATAAATCAGATTATAATGGTTAAAAAAATCAGGTAATAATGGTAATAAATTAGGTTATAATGGTAAATGATGTTATAATGATAATAAATCAGGTTATAATGGTAATAAATCATGTAATGAGGTTATAATGGTAATAAATATGGTTATAATGGTAATGAATCAGGTAATAAAGATAACATATGAGGTTATAATGGTAATAAATCTGATCATAATGGTAATAAATCAGGTTAGAATGGTAATAAATCAAGATATAATGGTCATAAATCAGGATATAATTATAATAAAACAGGTTATAGTGGAAGATGTCACGTGTTATATGCTCATGAACATCTAAGAGATTTCCAGAAGTGTTTCTTCCTAAAACAACTGTTGGGTTAAAGCATGGTCCTGCTCCTCCCCCTGCTGCTCATTCATGGAGCTTCATCCCTAAAGAGTGGATGCGTCAGAAAACTAAAGTTCTGAAAAAAATACTCATCATGTTTGTCTATGAGTGAAAAGAAAAGCCACCTGAAATCATGTTGATGTGAACAGGTAAATGTGGCAGACTAGAGAACACTAAAATCCTACTTCTGCCTATGTCCTATGAAATGTTCAGAATAGAACAACATTCTTTTGTTGTGATCCAACAACCCACAAACAGACACAATCTGATTTTCTATCTTCCTAACATTAAACATAACTCTATCAAACAGGAATGTTTGCTTTCCTCAAGCAGAGGAGATTCTGTTGACTTTTATTTAAGTCTGTTTGGATTTTTAATTATTAAAGTCCAACTGACACAAATTTATTTCTGAACCCACATTAAACCCTCCTTTACTGTTCCTTTCTGCTGGTTTAGGGTAACGGGATCAAACTAGGTAACACAAGTTTGACAATCCTTTTCTTCATAAATCAGCTGTCTAACTAGAAAACTGGAAAGGAATACAGATACAGGCCTCTTAGGCATTTTTATTTCATTCTATTTTTTCATTTAATTTTGTTTTATTTTATTTGTTCAGGCTTGGTAGTTAGCACTGCTGCCTCACAGCAAGAAGGTTCCTGGTTCAAGCCTCCACAGGGGCCTTTCTGTGTGGAGTTTGCATGTTCTCCCTGTGCTTGCATGGGTTCTCCCCGGGTATTCTGGCTTCCTCCTATACAGACCAAAAACATGCATGTTAGGTTGATTGGTGTTCCTAAATTGTCCTTAGGTGTGAGTGAGAGTGTTAATGGTTGTACGTCTACATGTGGCCCTGCGATGGCGACCTGTCTGCCTTTAGCCCAGAGAGAGCTGGGATAGGCTCCAGCAGACTCCCGTGACCCTACATAGGAAATAGCGGGTGGATGGATTTATTTATTCATGTTATTTTATTGCATTGATTTTTTTTTCGTTTTATATTATTTTTTCGTTATATTTTGTTATTTTACTTATTTTGTTTTATTTTATTTCATTTTATTTTATTTATTCACGTTTTATTTTATTTTTGTTTTAATTTATTAGATTTCTTTTTCATTTTATTTTTATTTTTGTTTTATTTTATTTGTTCAAGTAGTTTTATTGCATTGATTTTTTTCATTTTATTTTTTCGTTTTATTTTATTCGTGTTGTTTTAGCTATATAGGCCTAATTTTATTTTATTTCATTTTTTAATCGGTTTCTATTAAATTGAAGTAGCTGATTTGTAAGCAGTGTGTTTGTGCAAGGGCACAGCCATATGAGCTCAAATTATCATTATTGTAATTTAATTATTATTAGTGATTACAGTTAATGAGGGTGAATTCGTCTCCGAGTTGTCAATCATCGGCTCTGAGCTGGTTCCGCCCCCCGTTGACGTCAGCGGAAGTGTAGGTGTTGTTGTTGCTGGGAGAAGATGGCTGTTTCCCGGACTTTCTCTGCTTTCTACTTCTGATCCGGAGCTTCTCCGCCGCTCTGCGACCCCGACGGTGAGTCTACCCGGTCCGTGTGCCTGTGCTGCTGCAGGCGGGTCGGTTTCAGATCACGTAGATCCGTTAATGGAGCGGACGGATAACGTGATAGTCAACAGAGCTGAGGACGGCTAGCAGGCTAACGTTAGTCGCGTCATCCTCAGCGGAGATGTTATTATTAACCCTAACTACTTACTACCAGTAACCAGGACTGGTCTGGACTAGCAACCAGGTCTGCTTCCGACCAGTAACCAGTCCAGGATTCAAATGGACTGGAAGACCACTCAGCCAAGATGCAGACATTCCTCCAAAAGAGACAGAAAAAAATAAAATAAAATACACATCACACTTTCTGGAGACATGTCGTCCTGGTCTGATAAACCTAGAACATAATGATCACAATTACATTTGGAGGAACCCCAGAACACCATGAGCTGTAAAGCACAGAAGTGGCAGCATCATGTTGTGTTCACTGACTAGATTACATCATTATGGAGAAATACTGAAGAAACATCTGAAGACATCAGCCAGAAGGTTAAAGCATGGACACTAATGTGTCTTCAGATGGACAATGACTCTTGTTATGTCCCCAGCTTGGTCTAAGTGATATAAGGGACTAGAACACTAGACAATTAATAAGAAGTCAAGTAGGCATTTTTAGGTGTTCATTTTCTGTCCATGTTTTTAAGTTCTTTTCTGTACAGATGGATAAAAGGCTTCAGGGAGAGCTCAGGCCAACATAATAAATAAAACAGCCCTGAAAGAAAAAAGAAAAATTAACTTACCTAAATCCAAATGAAAACAAAATATACAATGCTACAAAATAACCTACCTACAAACACATAAACAGGAGAAAACTGAGGTCAAACAAAAAGTCAGCTCTCTCCTATAGAAGCAGTCTGACCAAGTTTACATTAAAAAGGCATTTAAGCCTGTGCAACAGGGGTGCAGGACTGTCAAGTGGCTCAGAAATACAGCTTTACATCCATTAAATAGTCTAGCACAGATAATTGATTGGCCTGAGACCCAGGAAGCAGCACCCAATCTCAGGGGAGGAGGCAGAGGCTAGGGGAAAACATAAGGCATTACTCCAGTTTTAAAACATTCACACTGTTGGATGTAACTCTCTAAACAGACCACCAGATCAGTTCCAGAGTCTGTCATGTCTGAGGACATCTCTGTCTCTTGCTAGTTTCTGATCGTCTCTGTCCTCTGCTGCAGGGTGTGAATGGTGTCTCCAGGGCGATACCAGTGTGGGACAGAGAAGACAGCATCGTTACCTGGACCAGGATGGTAGGTTAAACCGGTTAATTCATCTCCAGATATTCTCCAGCTGTCCTTCAGATGATACTGAACTCTGACTCATCTGTTTCTTTTCCCTTTTTAAAGCAACAAGTTCTGGAATATGCACTGGACCGAGCTGAGGTAAGAATGGGTCTACCGCTTCTCTAGACCAGTCATCTGAAACTATTTCATCCTGGGCCACATCATCACCATGGTTACCAGAAAAAGGGCTACATCGACGCCAAAGTTACTGTTGTCAAATTTCCTGCTAGTTTGTGGACATCTTTTTACATTAAAAAAAATCTGATTTTTTGTCAGAGAATTGTGAGTTTTGTACTAAAACTTTATTTTTTTTGCATAATCATAAATTTTAAATAAATTAAAATAAACACAATATCACACAATTTTGACTTTAATAATAACACATTTTATTAAACGTTTTGCAATATTTTGACATAGAATTAACAAATTTAAAATTTTAGCTTTTTGTCCTGAAATCATGAAAAAAAAAAAATTTCTTTCGTTTTTTTAAAAAAAAACATCCACCATCTTATCTGGTCCGTGAGAGTGTTTAAAGACAATCATAAACTTCTAACTAGAGCATTTCTGAGGAAACGTTTGATTTAGTTCTGACATCAAAAACTGGAATAACTGAGGTGGCGAGCAGCTGGTTTGTGATGAAAAGTAGCAACTTTATGTCAAAAAGTCCCAGTTATGCAAATGTTACAATTTTACAAAAGAAATGCACAAAAGTTGTAGTTTTTTTTTTTTAGGACAAAAACTTGAAATTATACAATTCTACAATTTTACAAATGTGGCAATTTTATGTCAAAAAGTTAGAAAAAAATGATTGTTTAGAAATTAATTACATTTAATAACAAAAGTTACACTTTTCTGTGAAAATCACGATTTTACAACAAAATTCACAATTTATCTTTTTCACAACTTTGCTTTTTTTTTCTTAATAATTGCGATGTTACATTTAAAAAAAATGCTTTTTAAAAATTGATTTCTGATCAAATTAGATTTTTTTTTCCCTAAAATTTTAGATTTTCTAAAAAGATTATTATTTTATTTTTAATCAACTACCAAAAAGTTGTGACTTTTTACAACAAAAATGTGTGATTTAAGGACAGAACACCCACGCTTGCTCCTATTGGCTACTTAGAATCACCCAGTAACCTGATATCATGGTTTTGGTGAAGCGTCATCACTGCCAGTTTAGACATTTTCTGTTTAAAAATAAGTCATAAGTCACGTTCCTGAAGTAAAGAAGATACTGTTTTTTCACAGTCAGTGTTAGCTGTAAAACAGAAAAAACATTTTCAACTATGATATTGCTTATTGTATGTGTGCATAATATCGTGCAGCTCTGCTAATAACTAAAATAAAAATCTGTGTGTGTTTATTTATTGATCTGATGCTCAGTACATGGTGGAAAGTGCTCAACAACGACCCCCCAAAAGAAGAGTTTCATCTGCTGGCAGGAAGAGTTTGTACCAGAAACTCTACGAGCTGTACCTGGAGGAATGTGAGAAAGAGCCGGAGTTAAAGGTTTGTGGTTTCCAGTTTCTGCTTTAACTCCAGTCTGGAGGAAAACTGGGAATAAATCAAAAGCACGCCTGAGGTGTCAGATGGACACGTTTAAAATTCACCCAGATGTTTCATACAGGTGCATTTAAGTGGTTAAAATTCATCCAGATGTTTTCTACAGGTGGATGGAAATGATTAAAATTCAACAACTGAACTTCCTTTAGGGTTGAATAATGTTTTTTTGAACTGAAAGCTGAACCAATCAGACTAAAAGAAAAACCATCTGTGGTGAAGAACCACTGAACCAGAGGACTGGAGTGTTTTGTGAACCAGTCAGGCTGAAACCAGTCAGGCTGAAGAGGACTGAAGTCTTGTGTGTCTTTGAAGAACCTGAGAAGAAACGTGAAGCTGCTGGAGAAGCTGCTGTCTCAGGAGGCGGTGTCATGTCTGGTGGTCAACCTGTACCCTGGAAACGAAGGCTACTCTCTGATGCTCAGGGGCAAAAATGGCTCTGGTAAGAAAGATTAAATGAAGCCACAGCTGTTTTCTTCTGGAGTTAAAGCTGATGTTTGTGGTGCTGTGTAGATTCAGAAACCATCCGACTGCCGTATGAAGAAAGAGAGCTGCTGGAGTATCTGGACGCTGAGGAGTTACCTCCTATCCTGGTGGACCTGCTGGAGAAGTCCCAGGTGTGAACTGATCCGTGGTCAGAGTGACTATGTTGTCATGTTGTAGCTCAGTAATGTCCTTTAAACCCACCTTCACTGCTCTGTGCTCTCAGGTGAACATCTTCCACTGTGGCTGTGTGATGGTGGAGGTGAGAGACTACAGGCAGGCTGGTAACACCAAGATCCCCACCTATCAGAGCAGACACGTCCTGCTGCGACCAACCATGCAGGTATCTGCCCTGCCCAACTAACTACACCACCACAAATACACAACCTTTACCGGATCTGCATGTTTTTGCTCTGCAGACGCTGATATGTGACGTCCACGCCATGACCAGCGACCACAAATGGACACAGGTAAAAATAAATAAATACTCATTTGTTCCCTCCAGAAAGGATGAGCAGATGTTGTTAAGTCTGTTCTCGTTCATTATCTGCTTTAGGATGACAAACTACAGCTGGAGAGTCAGCTGATACTGGCCACGGCTGAACCTCTGTGCTTGAATCCCTCCATTGCTGTCAGCTGCACGGCCAACCGCCTGCTGTACAACAAGCAGAAGATGAACACTCCCTCCATGAGAAGGTGCCAGGAATGAAGACAGAAAGGATAACAGGCTCGCTGACTGGGAACCAGAGGCATGCTAGTTTTCTTTCTTTTTCTGCATCTCAGGTGTTTCAGGCGACATTCGCGAGCTGCCTTGAACAGGCAGCAGGAGCTGTCCCACCTCCCCACGCCGCCTCAGCTGCGACTCTACGACTACCTGCAGAGGAGGAAGGAGAGGAAGGCCGCTCCACTCATCGACCTGAAGATCTCAAAGGCTGGAAATGTACTGACACTTTCATCATCCAGTCTGAGGCAGTGTTCACTGCTCTCTATTCATCTATGCTCACTTCGCTAGTTCAGGGGGGTCAAACTCCAGGTCTCTGGGCCACATCCGGGTCACCACTTATCTGGTCTGTGAGAGCATTTAAAGACAATCTTATACTTCTAACTAGAACATTTCTGAGGAAACATTTGATTCAGTTCAGTGAAGAGTGGCTGGTTTATGTCAGAAAATCAGGATTTAGTAAATGATTGAAAAAGGCTTTACAACTAAAAGTTGATCAGTTTTGTCAAAGCTCGTGAATTTTGTAGGTTTTTTGTGTTTTGTTTTCAGAACAAAATTCCTGATTTCACGGCAAAAGTTGACATTTTAGTTTTTTCAATTTTACAAATTGTAATTTCATGTCAAAATGTTGAAAAAAGTCAATATTTTCCAACAAGAAATTGTAATTTTAATTTAAAACATCAAAATTATTTGACATTAATTTTGTGACATTTGTGATTCAATGACAAAAAGTCTTAGTTGTTGCAATGCTTGAAATTTTACAACAAAAATTGCTTTTTCACAAAAGAATCAAAAAGAAAAATAATTGTAATTTTATTATAAAAATACATTCCTTTGATAAAGGTCACAATTTTTTGAAATGTGAGATTTTATGACAAAAATTCACCTTTTTTATTTATTTATAAAATTTCGACGAAGTCCAGGAACTCGTGGTAAATCTGACAACATAGCTGGATGACAAGATAAAGACTAACCATCCCTGTAATGGTAATCATGGTGATGATTTGGCCCATTGATGGTAACCATAGTGATGATGTGGCCCTTTATCTGCAACCATAGTAATGATGTGGCCCTTTAACGGTAACCATTGGTGATTATGTGGCCCTTTAATGGTAACCATGGTGATGATCTGACCCTTTAACGGTAACCATGGTGATGAAGTGGCCCTTTAATGGAAACCATGGTGATGATGTGGCCCTTTATCAGTAGCCATAGTGATGAAGTGGCTCTTTAACGGTAACCATCAGTGATGATGTAGCCCTTTAACGGTAACCGTGGTAATGATGTGGCCCAGGATGAAACAGTTTGACAGCTCTGCAACAGTGTATCTGGTAAAACCAAATTTAATCTTAATCTGTCCCCACTGCAGTGTGTAGACTCGTGGAAGCAGAACAACCACCAGCTGACTGTACCAAAGGAGATCGACGTAAGTTGCTCAGTGTCAAAAACCCTGAAAATGAATTCTTTGTTCTGTTAGTAAAGTGTGGGACCTGTTCTGTAGGTGGAGAAGTACGCTGTGGTGGAGAAGTCTCTGCAGCTTGAAGATTCTCAGCCCACGATGGTGATCTGGCCTGCTGAGGTGAGTTTGGCAGTGATTCCATCCTTCAGGGCAATGATGAGGGACAGACAGGTGGACGATTAGATACCCAGGTAAAGTAATACAGCCTGTAAAACTACAGCACCTAGAGAGGACAATGTCTAAAGACGTCTCAGGAGCTGGAGGTGCTGAAGTTCTGCGAGATCGTTCAGAAGGGACAGAAACAAAAAAGAAAAGTCCAGCAGAGACATCAGTAAGAGACATGTGTTCACAGGAAGTAGTAGACGACTACACGTTTGAGTGTGAAGTCGGGGGACAAGCTCAGAGGACCAAGGTCTCCATCTTCCAGTCCATGGGGGACCCACTGGTCTATGGGAAGATCTACTGCACTAAAGAACCAAAAGCAGAGGAGGACAGCACGGACCTGAAGCTCATTCATCCTCCGTAAGTAGGCTTGAATTCAGGACTGCAGCATCAAACTTCTGAGTTCACTCTTCTTCATCTTCGTCTCTGTTGTCTCCTTCAGCTTCCTCATCGGGTCAAAGATGGATGCTGAAAGGTGAGTCTCAGATTGACAGTTGTCCTCTCAGTAACACCGTTTCAGGAATCAGCTCTGGATGAATCTTGTGTTTCCAGGTTCTTGTCTCAGTACAGAGGAGTGTACGAGAGAGACGTCAAGTGTCATGTTAAGATGTCCCACAACTCTGGCAACGTGGGACACGGCCCCCCCTCCCCCAAAGACGAGGTAGTCCATTTAATCTGAAGCTTAAACAGTCAGCTGTGATAACATCATGTGATGACATCACACAATACTTGTGTCCTCTACAGAGTGATGCTATTTCTCCACTAGTCCAGACGTCTGTGTTGGGAAAAGGGCTCAAGCAGTGTCCCCCCCCCATAAAACTGTCTTCAGGACCAGGCAGCAGCTCCTCAGGTATGTCTGTCCCCCAGCAGGGTCTAGCAGGGACCAGCAGGTCCAGTTCCTGAACCGTCCTCATGTGTCTTTGCAGGTAACCTCTACAGTTCTCAGAACAGCGGTGGTCTTCTGAAGTGTCCCACACCCCCCCCACCAGCCAAAAACCAGACCCTAACCAGGAAGCAGTCCCTGGAGCTGGGACAGGTGGGCCTGCTGTCTCCTGCCTCGCTGTCCCCGATGTCCACTCAGAGTGAGTACAGTACAGTCCAGTCCCTGGCTGATGTTGGACCAACCATCTCTTAGACCTCTGTCTCCTGTCCTTCCAGGATCAGGGACCCCCAAACCCTCCACCCCCACACCCACCAACACACCCTGCTCCACCCCCCACCCCCCCGATTCCCTCTCAGGGACACCCTCAGAACCCGGGATGGTCCAGAACCAGGCGGCCCTCCTCACACCGTTCTCCCAGCAGCCGTTGTCTCTGAGTCAGCCCGTCCCCGTCATGAGTATTCCTCTGCCCACCATGGGGACGTCCATCGCCACGGGGACCACGTCCTCACAGGTCAGCCCAGCTGGACTCAACTTCATCAATGTGGTCGGCTCTGTCTGGTAAGTTCTCAGGACGTCCACGTGTCCCTTTGGGTCTGTCTCTGAAGCAGTCCTCTTTCATCATGTCTTCTGTCCTTGCAGCAGTCCTCAGACCTTGATGAGTGGCTCCAACCCCATGCTGGGTCCAGGACTGAACCTGAGTGGAATCCTTCCTCCAGGAGGGTTGATGTCCACCATGCAGTCTGCTCCTCAGGCTGGTAGGACATGTTTCTAATTATCATTAACCTTTAGCAGTAGGAACTTTGAACAGGACATGGACATGGACATGCAACCGGCCGGTGAACACCTGGACCACAGGGAATGTTTCCAGAACTGATGCTGATCTAGATCAGGACTTTAGTTTTCATGTGAGGAACAAGAATGTTTCCTGGACGACGTGGCTCGGAGTGCATCCTGGACCCCAGATTACTGACGACTTTAAAGCCATCTGATTGGTGGACATAAGTTTCATCATCTGAGGTCATCACCTGTATAGTAGTGTGGGTTTGCTGGAAACGTCTAACTGAAGAAAGAAAGATCTCACCTCCAGCAGAACTTCACTCTGCATTCACATGAATGCGCTGCGTCTGCGTCCACATCCATAGACTTGAATGAGGGTCAGGTTGCGCTGTAGGCCCCCGTGCGTCGTGGCAGGTCCGCGTCGTCCAACTAAAGTTGAGCTAAGCTCAACCTTTGATGCAGCTAGGCATACGTCAGCCAATCAAGTTGCAGCTAAGCAGAAAGCTCTAACCAAGTGAAATCCTAGGAAGCAGGTTTATAGTGGATTATATTCATCTGTGATTACACCTCACATTACTGGAAAATGGAGGAAAAAATAGTAATAGTGGTGTTTGTGGTCACACAGAGATAGATGTTTCAGAAATAAAGCTTGGGAGGAAGTGGGTGAATCTGGTATGACTGTGTTTATGTGGCTGTGGACAGCAGTGACATGTCGCCGGCAAATGAGCTTGCTCGAGCTGATGTTTTTCAATTTAGCCGCCGCTATATTGACTCAGTGTAGAAGCAGCTTTCAGAAAAGCCGACTACTGTTGAGAGACAACTAGATCTCCTTTCATTCATCTCCCTGGTTACATTTACATAAAACATAGTTACTGGCACTTAGCTGGTCAAGACAACAAATAACCTTCTTCCTGGATATTTCAGAAGCAGTTTGATTGTTTTTTCTGGTCATGACAACACATTTAACCCCATGCACTGATCTCCTCCTCCTCACCGCTGCTGCGACGCATACGTGTGAATGCAGCGTCAGTGTTACAAAACACAAACCAGATGTGACCGGTTCATAAACCGGATGTGACTCGTATTGATTGGCGTGAGGTTGATTCGGCTACATCCTGTTGAGGCTCATGTACATGAGCCATAACTGTGATGCTGCTTCTCCACATCCAGAAGCAGCTGAGGAGGTCCAGATGTTCTCTAGAGGATGCCTCCTGGACACCTCTGTGCGGAGGTGTCCTCTACAGGACATCTGCAGAACTTCATGTCCAAACTCCCCATGAAATACGTATGAACATGAAATCAAACTCTTGTTGCAGCTCAGAGGCAGATGGATGTTCTCCCTGTGATAAGAGTCAAAGACTTTATGGATGAAACTAATCAAATAGAGTAAAATCTGACTTCTACTAACCAACAAAACTAAACCTTTATTTCATGTTAAAGTAAGATAATTCTCCTGTTTTTGTCTTCTAGGTAGTCCCTTCGGCCTGAACAACAGCACTGGTTTAAGACCTCTGAATCTCCTGCAGGTACGTGTGAGGAGCATGCTGACCCTCACCTGAGTTACTTCACCAGATTGTTGATGATGAATGGACATGATGTTCCCTTTAGAACCTTCAGCAGATCACATTATTTGATGCTGGTGAAATCTGTTGAGCAGCTTGTTGATTCTCCCATGTACATGTTCTCTCCCTCCCTCTGCCTCTCCTTCTCCCTGATGTCGTCTGTCTCCATGTCCAGATCCCCACTGGTCCACTGATCTTCAACTCTCTGCAACAGCAGCAGCTGCCCCAGTTCTCTCCTCAGCAGAGTCAGTCTGCCACATCCAGTCCTCAGCAGCAGGGGGACACGGTGAGACGTCCTCCTTTACATTTACCTGTCTCGTCAGCATTGATTTAATCATACTTTTATCTTCTTGTTTACTTGAACATGAACCTGTTTCTTTCTGTGGAAAGAACCTGGATGAGTTTATTTGATGAGGTAATGTGTAACAGATGTTTTCTCTCCTGGTGTTCTGTTTCAGACCGACCCAAGTTCAGATCCCAGTCTGGGGAATCAGACTGCTGTCATCAACCTGGGGGTGGGGGGCTTCATGTCCCCCCAGGCAGCAGGTAAGAGTCCTCCCTCCCCCCTCTTCTACATTCTTTTTTTTTTTTTTTAAACAAACGTGTTCCACCTCATAGTTCATAGCTGACTCCTGAAACATTTAGTTAATGGATGTTTGTGTTTGATAAAAACCACAACAGTCCCAGTACAACCAGGTGATGGTGATGATGATGCTGCTCCTTGACTCGTTCCCTCCCTCCCAAGTAGATGTGCCATCACTGATTTATTGTTCTTTTTTTTTTTATTGAACAGTTGCAATTCTCGCAGCACCAAACGCAGCAGCAAACGGCTACAGCAGCAGCTCCTCTGGGGGGAACACCACAGCAACATACCGCCAGTCAGCCAAGAAGTAAGAGGAAGAGGAGCACATTGCAGCTCCTCCCAAAGTCATGAAGGACTAGAACCACACTGAAACCCCTCCCAGCTCCATGAGGGCAGGTCTGTCTCAGTGTGGACAGCAGCCACAAAATGGACTTCTTTTTTTTTTCTAAATGATACATTTGTAAAGCTACTCGAGGTTTTGGAAAACCAAAACTGTGTTCATTGTAGACGTAAAGAAATATTAGTGATATTTTTGAGCTTAGAAGAAAACGATGGTCCTCACAAAGACTTCACTGTGAAGGTCCTGCAGACTGAGAGGATCAGGACCCGGTTTCCGAGCTCCGCCAAAACCTCCACGTGACCACGACGAGACCATGCAGACCTGGTCCTGATCTCTACCTCTCAGTCCAAAGTCCATCCTCACCAGGACTCAAGATCACGAGTGTGGAGTTAGGCTTTTCTACAGCTTATTTTTAATGAGCCACCAGAGTTTTCTTACAGACGTCAGCTGAGCGAGACATTTCTGGACAAATAATTTTTTAGCAGTCTTTGTCAGCAGTTTTATTGTTATTAAAAAAAGAATATATATTGACAGTGAAAAATACAGCTTTTAGATAAAAGTAGTCTGGGTGTCTTCATTATTCCACCTTCATGCTGTTCAGAACTTTGTCAATGAGTTTCTGGATCTCCTTCTGCCGCGTCGTTGCTCGGTTGATGCAGTCCTGCAGCTTTTCCGCCGCCAGCGACGTCCCACCTGAAACAGAGACAGTTGACTCCGCGATCATTCAACGACAGATCGATATGAGGCAAGATACAGCAATTAAACAAAATCACGTTCATCAAATCACAACAGACTAAAATATAATTTCTTGGTTTTAGTTTAAACTGAATTGTGATGGAGAAGAACTAAAAGGCTACATGTATTGATCAGGCATGGGACTTGTCTTTTTTGTGCAAAAGAAAAAAAATTTGCACGTGACAAAAATATTCAATGTCAAAAAAAAAAAGAAAAAAAGTCTTCACCGGGTCACCAAGGCTGACTTCTCGCTGCCTCAATTCTGAGAAAAATCACGCAGAAAATTGTAAATCACAGCGAAAAGTTTGATTCTGACTACATTAATAAGTGGAAACTGGACTGGGTTGTTGCCGATGTACAACGTGGCAGCACCGTTTTGAGGAGCTTGTTGGTACAAGCTTGCGAAAACCGATGCGATCTGGTGTCGTGTGGTGTGGTGCACAGTCTGTGAGGCTTCTTCAAAATGCTGTTAGTTTAAATGAATCTCAGGTGAAACAGCCAAATGGATATAGGCTAAATGTGACATTTTTGGCGTTTGTTGACAATAATGTGTGCACACTGGCTTTGAACTACAAGCCAGGCCTGCTGCTACTGCTGCAAGGAGAGTACAGAAGACCATGGCATCCTTCTTCAAGAAGTTGTGACTATTTCGACACTGAAAATCTTTGGATTGATGAGAATGTGTAGCTCGCTTTGAACTAGTTTGGTTTCCAAGTCTTCTGGTTTTAAAATAAACACGGTAAGAACGTTTTTCGGGCTATTATTTTTACTTTTTGGTCAGAGAGTATTTGTTCTGTTTTTATTATTTTCTTTCAGGAAAATACTTAAAAATGGGGTACAAATTTCATTAAATTTGTTTTCTTCAGGCCCCTACCAGGGCGCTGCCCCTGGACCCTGGCCAACCTCAGTGCTTTTTGACATTGTCAGTTCCCATGCCTGATATCTGATTGATCATGTTTCATCTTTAAATTCAATACTGATAGATTACAGCTGACCTGGTTTGTGTACGGAGCATAGTCGACCGTCCTCGTCCGTCACCACGGTGAGCTGTGCAGTCGCCAGACTCTCCTCCTCAGCGGTGGCGTCTACGATCAATATGGCGCTGCAGGCAGCAGTCAGGATTAGCAGTCACATTTTAAGAGCTGAAAGTCGAGGTTTTAGTTGCAAACTTACTCATCGAAGACACAGAAAGATGTTCCCACTGGATGTTTGTGGATGTTTAGGCCATGTCTCACTTTTCCGTTCACCTCTGGAGCGCTTGTGTCTTTGTTGATTGAGACTTCTGGGAGTCGAGCTGTTGGCGGACGTTTGACAAGATTCAGATAAATAAATGACTCTCCCAGTAACCAACGCCATAAAAATTCAGACAAATAACTTTCCCAGTAACCAGTGCTGTAAAGACCAGGAGTCACATTTACTAACGTGGCGTACGTACAAAACGGGGCTTGAAACCTGCGTACGGCAATTTTTTACGCAAAGTTTGTGATTTACAAAAAACAAACTTGACGTGAGAATGTGCAGTCCGTCACGCAAACTCTGACCCAAGCGTACGTTGGTTTTTGAGACTGGGGAAACTGGTGACGCAGATGGTGAGGTGGGGAATTGAAGCTACACTGCATCATGACTCCTCTCAGACATTTAATTTTATTCCACATCAAAC
>JBAMYA010088994.1:0-20000 GCA_037176975.1 Arrhamphus sclerolepis | reverse complement strand
ATTCTTCAACCACTTCCCATGTTCATTTACAAACTTATCCAGCACAAATATACGTACTAAAAATGAAATGAAATTGTTTCTTGAAAGCAGACGAAAAGAAATGATAATAAAAAAATTTTTTGTTTGTTTTGAAATGTGCCATTTGCCTGTTTCATCTTCAGCATGTGTAAAACTGAAGCACTGGGCAAATGTTTGAATCATTTAGCCTAAAAAATTCAACAGCTAGCAGTGAGCAGATGCCAAATATCATCATGCATCAGGTTAACAGACTCTGGAAAGGTGACACACTACATACCCTTTTTATAACCGTGACAGAAGGGTGTTGGTGGATTTGGTCCTCTTATATTTTTTTATGTGTCGTTTTCTAACCAACGGTACTGGAACCTCATATGAAGTATGTTTGAGGGGGCTACACGTGAAAACACCAGCAGATCACAGAGGCGCATGTGATCTCTAAATTATTCTATTTTTCCATCATATAAGTGAATTAATCAACAAGATAACTACTTGATGTGAAAGAAATAGTTACATTTTCAAGAACTATACCAAAAATTCAAGCATTTTCAAGGATTTCACGCACCCGTACAAATACTTTGTAATAAATTGATGACATTGCTTTATATAAATGGCTATTGATGTATTCATTGTAAAATGGAGCACAATTTTTATTTGAACTGTAGCTGGAAGTAAAGCATAAAATCTCTTTTGCATTGAAAAGCAATAAATAATGGTTGAAAAGAAAAAACATCCAATCTTTTAAGCAGTATTAGCCCTATAACCCTTTTTTTTTTTATTTCAACTTTTGTTCTCACCTCTTGCGAGACTGCAGTGCCGCCTGCTTAGCCAGCAGTGATGGAGGGTACTGGATGAACAGGTCCTGTGCCTGTTCAATCAGAAGTTCATAAGGGAGGTCCTGGGGGATTTTTGAGAGAAGGTGATGCACCATTGCCATGTCACACTCTGTCTGCTTCACCTCCTTCTCTCTGTGCAACACAATCTGGGTGGGGGGTGGTGGGGTAGGGGTGGTAGATGGATTAGATTCTCATATTGTACACCAGTTGGTCTTGATGCTAATAGTGAGGCACGGAAAGCAAAGCAGTGAAACAAGCAGATGAAGAGCCAAAGCCCCATGCTGTGAGCTGAACTCAGCCTTGGAGGAAACATGAACTACTTTGCTTTGTTGTTTCACACACTTCAAACAGAGCCTTGCCTCTTCCCAGCCCCTACACACAGACACACAAACACACACACACACACACACACACTCAATGGCAAACAAGCAGAATTTACTCAATTCCATCCACTAATAAACATGCATAAACTCTTTAGTTGAAACACAAATAGACCCCTGAAGAACAAAGGGATGCATATATAAAACCAAATTAAATTATTTTCACAACCACACTCACATTTATGTTGGTAATAAGCAGCATAGAGCACTTGATGTGAGCAGGAAGGTGATACAAGGCTGTTTCAGAGAGAAGCAAGTCAAAACATCCGTGTCCTTCCTCAGTTCTCCTTAACCTCTCCTTTTATTCTCTCTTCCTGCGTTTGCCCCTTCATCTATCCTCCCTTTTCTCTGTTAATTAGGAGACATCCAATTAACTACTCTGTTGAATTCACACTACTTTGCCTGACTGTGAGCATCAGTGCATGTGGCAACAGAAAATGCTAGCGTGCCGGATTGCTATGAAAAGAAATTTCTGTGACTCATCTGTTGCCACCGATGCTCTCTTACCGTAGCAGCGAGGTAGATGGGCATCAGTGGATGCGAGGCCAGGAAGAAGTCATAAAGTCTCAGAGTGTGTTTGAACTCTGACAGGACATGACCGTACCATGTGATGAGCCAGGAAAGCGCAAAGATGGTTCCAACCTCTGCTCTGAATTGAAAAGAAAAAAGTACATATAGAGAACACAAAAGTTTGACTAATGCTGGACTTTAAAGGCACATTTTAATCTCAAAATGATTATTCTACTCTTCTTACATCATACTAATGTACCTCAAATTTGGTATTTGCTCAGTTTGCTTTAGTCTCAGTTGCTTGGTGATTGGACCAGATAAGTAGTTTAATGGTATAACAGATACTAGTTTAATGTGTGAAAAGGTTAAAAAGTCAACCTAAACAACAGTTTACAAGGTTAGCCTCCATAAATCTAGAAATGAATGGAGCTATAGTGGATCTGGGGGTTAATTTAATGATATGCAACAAAAGTATTGCATTAGGACTTTGATTTGTCAATTGTCCACAAGCGGACCATTATGTCACTTCAACGTTGTTATTCAGTGTAAAAGTACCAAGAGAGGAAATGATCATAAAGTTAAGTCGTCCTGCAGGGAGCGCCCAGCCCCCATAAAGCCCTTAAAACAGTTTGGTCCGACTGCACTTTATAAGACCTCCTGTTGTCAAGCATACACATAGCCTGTAGGTTTAAACAATAAAAAATAAAAAATTAAAGCATCACAGACATGACTGTCTGTTCAAAAGGCTCTGCATCAGCCCAATGTCATCTTGGGTCTTTTCAAAACCAGAAAGGGGGAGCTGAAGAGGGATATTTGAAAGCTGGGATAATATTCATCTAATATTTGTTGTTTTTTTTAACGGACTACTCGTACACTAATCAGAAGGAGTGAATCTACAGTAGTTTATGACTGTAATTACTCTGAAATGTTTCTCTGAGCTTTCTGAATGGGAGTTTATTGGATCCACATGCTTTCCAGCAAATTTTCTGCAACAATGAGTCAGATGTGCATGTACAAATATGGAGATTCTCAGCACAATTATAATGAATAAGCAACAAAACAGCACAAGTACTATTAGGAGCATACATTTCTTTTTCTCTCTCTTTTTTTTTTTTTTTTTACCAATTCCACTACAGGAATTCATAAATGTTGTCAACAGAAATCTGTATACATCTATTGTACACAGGTGCATGTATGTAATATTTTAATTGTGCAATAAAAAAAAAACTCAGCATCTTCCGTCTTTGTAAAGCTTTCAGATAAAGGTCAGTACTGTGGTGCCCTCTAGTGGCTGTTAGGTATACTCAAAATAAAATCAGTAATTTGAGATTTTATATACAAGCAAGTTTGTACCTGATCATAAAATCATGTAGTTCCGTATCTACCTGCTCCAATATAGGCATCAGGTAGTTTAAAATGTGTTTGGTGCTGTCCATGGTAGGATCCATGAAATCCCTACAGTCAAAGAAAATGGACTGACAGTAAATAAATTAACAAAAAAAAAAAAACGATTTATAGCTGAATAAATACTCAAGCTAAAATTATTTAGGCCAGCATGAAAAACATACAACCTGAGGTGATAATTTGACAGCGTGTCTAGCATGCCGATCGCCATCCGCTCCCCAACCACCAACAGCAGAGTGACAGCCACATCATGGTAACCTTGGTAGTAATGGAGCTGAGGGTTACGTTTCAGGACCTCAAGTATGATGTCAATCAGCTGCTCCTGGAGCACTGCTCTCTCTGTGGCTGGCATACCTAAGACATGGCAAAAAGAAACAGTACATTAATAACTCTCAACAGTGACATAATTCAGTGCTGCTGGTTTATTAAAGTAAAATATGTGTGACCTTAGTCTGCAAGCTCTATATCCAAGGTTTTATGCAGACCTATTCCGTTGTGTTCATTTATGGAGGAAATGTGCGTAAAATACAAGTATAAAACCAGAAGTATGCAAACACAGTTTTTTGGGCACTAAGAAAATCTGTATTGCTTTAGAAAACATCAGCCTACGATGCTAATGAGTCCAGCCGCTGCACGACTGGACTCTTCCTGAAGGATAGAGTGAGAAACTCCAAGTGAACTCTAACTTTGTGATCGAGTAAAAAGATGCCAAGTTACAGTTGCTTGCTGGAAATATTGAAGAACATAAATTTCTGTAACATAAACTCTAAGTCCATCATAGATAGACCCAACCACCAAAACTGGTGGTCTTGAGCCTGTTATTTTGGCTCACAACACAAACATCTTGCTACCCAAGTCCTTCATGGATGGTGTTTTAATTCAGCCTATTATCTATCTAACTCTGGGACACATCTACTGTCAAGCATTGTGAAGAATTGAGCCTAATTATTGACAAATTAAGAATGAATGTGCTTTCAGTAATGATAACACACATATACAGTATAGATATAAAAACCACCTTTAGGGAACCGCTTCATGGACCTTCTAACATCCAGAACAACTTGATTGTAGTCCTTGTGGTTTTCTCGTACATCTCGACCTGCATCAGAGAATAAAAAATATATACTGTTATGTTTGGTAGTGACGTTCTTTACTCTAGTAACACATTATGTTCTGGTTGTTGAAAAGCAAATATTAGCAACTGACTACTAACTAAACTCTTCATGATGGCCTACTAACCAGGTTTGTGTGGTAGGTCATACACATTTATATTTAGTAATTTGGGCCACACTTTTCTCCTCAATTCATCATGGAGCAGTCCTCCTTTAGTGCCTGCAGCTCTCCTCAGGGTCTCAATGTCCACTGGATCGCTATAAAAATCAAAAGCAACATTGCACAATGCTCAGAGTACCTCGCCATTGCAAAGTCATTTCATATTACAAAAAAAAATGTTGTTGTTTTTTTATTCATATGTACATGCATGGATAAATTCAAGGATAAAAACACAACTCTCTTTGAAATAAATCTATTATTTTATCTATTCTGTTTAACACAAGTCAGTCTTAGCTTTTGATTTATAATTCAACTTAATATTTGATATAATAAGAATAATTTAAGCAAAACACTGGATGGACAAAATGATGGTGGCTTTAATTTTGACACATGCATTATTCCCTTGAGCACATGTAAATAAGCCTCCACCAGCAACTAAACACAGTAGTGCATCGCTATCAACAGTTTTAGAGGCCAAATGAAATCAATACCAGAAGACCTCCATCTAATTTCTACTGTGTATAAAGAATACCAAGCAGTGTAGCCGGTCAAATCATTTTAACCTGATCAAAGCCTGGTGGATGCTTGCCAGCTTCTGTTTCTTCCCACAGTCTGGCTCTGTACAGAAGAGACAGAAAGCAGAAGGAAAGAAATGGAGAAGGAAAGAAAAATGTGTTAGAGTTAAAAGAGGGGTGATGTTGGGACACAACAGAAAGACAGGATAAGAAAATGGTAATAGGTAGAGGTGGGAAGATATAAACAGATGTAGACAGAAGGATGAAACAAAGACATCAAAGGAGACGAAATCAGATTATTTTGTAACATCAAAAACTGTCAGAAATGTTGCATGTTACATTTCTGGCAGCGCATCACCAAATCTGCTGCTTAACAAATTTGCACAACTATAGAGGCATTGATTATATTTCTCTTCTGAATCACAATTGAAGGCATGAATGCATTCAACGCAACTGCAATGAATCAATGACAGATCATGAAGTTGAATATATATATAAGGGTGTGTGTAAGAGAACGAGAGAGAGAGAGAGAGAGAGAGAGAGAGAGAGAGAGAGAGAGAGAGAGAGAGAAAGACAATGAAAATGTCATTTTCGTCTTTCCTCTGCCTGGTTGTCATTTTTCAAGCTACCCAAGTTGTCAGACCGTTCAAGCTGCCACGCAGGCAGTTAGAAACTCTGTCAAAGCCACGTCCAGAAAACAATAGTGGGCGGTGAGAACACTGCAGACAGTCTGAGATTAGTGTCTAGATTTTCACCTGGCTGGAGTAAAGGAATGACGTAAAATTTAATTTTTCTATGTCGAAGAGCGTCCGTTCGTACACATACCACCAAAATAAATACATGCTGATACTTTTAATATTAAAAGAAACGCATTAAAAAAACTTTGGTGTGTTCAGTCTAAATCTCTTTTCATAAACAGAATCATTTAAGAATTAGCTGCTTGTGTTCACTCACCTCTTGTAACAGATCCCTTCTCATTCACCACAACTCCTCCGTCTTGTTTCTTCCTCTTGTGTTTTCTCATCGCATTCAAATGTACATTAGAGGTTCACGACGTCTATGTCGTTCCATAGGTTAACAAAAACTAACAAAAAAGTACTTTTGACAGGTAAAAGTACTGATAATGTCCTACCGCAGCGACGTCTCAATCAACAGCCGCAGCTGTCTGAGTCAACCTAGCGAAAACTCACTGCTGAACTGCGATTTGTCAGGAATGACACGTGATCAAACCCACGTATACTATTGGCTTTCCTTGGACAATGTTTTGCAACCTGACTTGATTGTAGTTTTGTAGTCCTAATGTCCAGTTTACAGTACCAATGTTTGCTTAGATAAATTGATAGATTAATAGATTAATTGTTTCACGTGACGTTACAATTAGTTCTAATTGTTTTTGACAGTTTTCAGTAAAACACTGAGAAGCACCTCTTTAATCCGAAAGAAGATAATGGCAAACCCAGTAGCCATCCATTACACAGTGATTAGTCTTCAGTGTCTTCAGTCAGAGGTTTCAGGTACAGGAGATCACACCTGAAACCTGCATCAATGGCTCTTTATTGTGACATCTTGCATCATGTCTTATCCACTATCACACAGCACTTAGGCCAAAAGTATAAATAAACGACTGATAAACGTAACACTGATAGCCAATCCTAACAGGAAATAATGTGCAGAAAAAAAGCAGCATTTGAAGAAGAAGAAGAAGAAGCATTTCATTGGTTAGATTTTATTCCTTCTAGTGGCAGTGGTCAATTTTAAAATATCTTGCCAATTTCATTTAGCCAAATATGAGGCCTCAAAGATATGTCCATTAAGCTTTCTTATATCACTATCTGGTGCCATCATCTTGTCTGAATATGGTCCGCACTGACCTCAAAAATATGCTCAGTTCTGCAATTGTCATTGTCAATAAAAAAATAAATAAAAAAACACAAAAAACAATGATATAACATTCAAGCATCATCCAAAGGTAGCAGGAGGAGGGAGAGAGGAAGGGAGAGAGGGGCTGAAATTATGCAGAGAAGTGTGGGATGAGTGCAGCACCAATGCAATGTCCAGTTCACAGTTATTATAGTTATATGGAAGAATGTGGAAGGGTGCGTCTTAAGTAGGTTAGTTGGTTCAGTCTGCAGGTTCTGGCCCAGAAAGACCTGCATCAGTCGATACAGGACAGCAGGTGAAACAAGTGATGTGCAGGCGTGCCAGGTCCTGATACTGTGCTCTCTTCTCAGACAGCAGCAGATGTAGGCAATGATGTAGGCAAGTCATCTCCAGGAGACTATGAGAGCGTTGCCACCACTCTTCCTGACGTTATTAAGAAAGTAAAGGAAGAGTGTTGAAAAAAACAACAACAACACAGAGTGACTATTCGACCAAACACACCATCAAGGATACCGGAGTTGATCCCCCCCCTCCCAACACAGTTGATGATAATTATGAGTTCCATTGGCATCCAAAGCAAGCAAATAGCCTGATAGATCAGATCCATGTAGGGTTTGTTTCCTATCAAACTATCTCTTCATGCAACTGATTAGCTCTCCAAACAATCAGAGTATAAACAAAGTGACATATTCAGAACAAGACAAATGAGTCAAGGGAAGAGTATGTTGTGGAGAAGAGTTTGATGGTGGGAGATGCCAATGTAATTCAGATGAACTCAAACGATTGTTGCCATTTTTGCTCACAGAATTTTCAGAATAACTGGTGTGCTCAAACAACCAACCCTAACCCAACACAGCTGGCTACAGCTAAAGTTAGACATAGGCCTACATACATAATTATGTTCAGATTACTTCTTAATAGCTTACTTTTTAACAGACTCTCACTATTTTGCACATGAGATGGGCCTCATCCACCACAGACCCTATGAGATTGTCACAGAAGTCATGCAATGCTTTAACTGTTGATGCCAAAGCTGGTTAAAATGACCACTGATAATAATCCAGACTACAAAATTAGAGCTCTGTTGTCATGGCATTAAACCGGTGCAGAAACTCTACAATGATAGACTGATCTGATTGGCTCCCTAAGACTTCTGAGTACAGTTACTGAGAGCCAACGGACCTGCTAAGCAAATTTAAATTTGCTACCGCTATGGCTAGATTTCTAGGCTAAGAAAACACAATATATGAATCTATAACTTTGTTCCAGGCATTTTGTCCTGAAAAATACTTGCTGTCTAGATAGAAAAGGAATAGTAGTCATTCTGTCCCTTAATATGAGAATTATAGATCCTGACAACTATTAAAGTGGCAATAAAATATGTAAAAAAAATAAAAAAATAAAAAAACTAAAAATAATTTTAAAAAAACAACACACATTTCCGCCGGTCGTTTGTTCAAAGAGCCCCAATCTTTTTACGGCCATTCACAAATTCGTCAGAAATCGATGACTAATCCGGAAGTTCGTTCGGGGGATGTGTGCTGAAAACACAGATCTGGCAACCACACTGGCAAATGCACCTTGAGCTTTACTAGTTGTAAAAAAGCTCTCAGCGCTGACAGGACACGAACCTCGCCGCTGTTCATTTAGCTCTGGTTGTGAAGGGAGGACGACGAACAAGAGGGTACGAGTCGCGACGGTTTTACGAGCAATGTCTGGCAGGTAGAAACTGCGTGACCGAAGCAGCAAAAAAATAAAAAATAGAAATAAAATAAAAAATGAGCGAGAGAGCTGAGATGAGAGGGCCCACGAAACGCAGCAGGAGGACGACCATCTCCGGCGGCGGTGGAGCGGTCAGCCCGAAACATGTCAACGGGGGCAAGTTACAGGACTGCGATGCAAATAAACCCCCGCAGTATCCCGCTAGAGCTAAAACAGGGGCGTCTAATCACGCAAATCACAACGGGAAGGTGGGCAGAGAAGTGGGGGTGTCTGGGAAGCAGCAGCTCAGCAGCAGCCCGAAGAAACAGCGGAGTGCGGTGGAAGACATCAACAACAGGCTCAGGTAAGCTCCGAGCTAACTATAGTTTGAATTTCAAACATTTTTGTTATTTAGGAAGAGGTTGTCATTTAGGGGGAAATACCATCATTTGTGACCTTGTATTTATTTTCCTGGAGTTGATGCACATTTTCTCAAGCAACTGTCAGGACAGACTAAAATATTCTCATACTGACCCACTTTGATAAAACCAAGAATCTGACATCAGTACCTCCATTCATGTATAAACATATATGATTATGCTTTGATTAGTGGCATTTTTCACCACCCCTCATTAGTTTTACTACTTAACTGACTTCCTATAACTTCATTACTATTAACTCTTAAAGCACTTTGACAGTGTTACATGGAGTTTCACCACACATTTCCATATCCCATTTAAGTGGATTTAACTTAATAATTCTTTGTTTCAAGTTTAAAAACAAAGAGGACCAACTAATAACTACTTTTCTTACTTTTCTTAGACTAAGTGGTTTACATTCTCTTTCATGGTTGTGTGATATTAATTGGATTTATTTGACAGTTTAATAATAGAATTACTGGGAGATTAAGGAGTCAAAAAAATTATTGAAATGAAGTATCTCATGTATTTGATATTTTGATAACTGGAAAGTGTCATGTCACGTGGCAGTCTTCATTGATAAGAGCCTTTCTAAGAGAATGAGGGTGTATTTAAGACATGCGAGGAGAGCAGATAACGTACAAGAAATAATAGGTAGACCCATTAATTTTACTGTCCAAATACCCTCCCTCATGTATATTTAACTTGAAGCTATATCTATATGGTTTTCTAGACTATAGATGAAGATCCGAGCTTGTATTTCTACATCTTTCAAGCTCTGACTAGAAGATGTGAAGACCATCATCTCAAGAACATTTGATGCTCTGTTGAAATGAAGTGGTGTAATACTTTTGAAGAGGCTTCTGTGGGAGAGTGTATTGTCATTTTCCGGTTGCATGCGCTGTTGCAATGCTGGCGCTTCATGGTACCCATCTGTCTGCACGTTCCAACGCTGATTTGGCCGAGGGCTGACGTCATCATGAGCTTTGCTTTACTGTATGAATGGCCCTAAAGAATGCTTTAAAGCCTAATCATGTATGGTACATGCATGGACACACCTTTTCAGATAGCTGCATGTATTCACATTTAACACTTGGACAAATAAATAAAGCCAGTTTCCAAAACTTAGTTTCAGGATGCCAAGGCCGTTGTCTTCAGCCCAGCCCAGCCAGTTTCCATGGGTTAATTTTATTTTAAAGTCATTTAAATGTACTCATTCAGGGACTCAGAGTAGAGCTGCTGCTCTTCTGTATTGAGAGGAGTCAACTGAGGTGTTTCAGGCATCTGGTTAGGATCCCTCCTGGACGCCTCCCTTGGGTGTGGGTTCGGGCATGTCCAGCTGGGAGGTGGTCCAGATGTAGATCTGGCGTAAGCTGGAGGGATAAAATTCACCTGAAGGATCTGTGGCCCAGCAGAGCAAGGCCTTGGCCTCTCTGCTTAGAGTCCTGCTCCTGTGACCCAAACCCTGGATGGATTAATTAATACATTTGAAGTTTCAAGATAAAAAAAAAAATCCTAGAACAGGTATGACAAAAAGTATAAAAAACCTAGGACATAATATTCACAATGACTGGTAAAAATAATCATAGTAAACATTTATTAAGTACAAAAGCTATATCTACTGCTTTTCTTGTTTTTACTCATTTTTAGAGTGTATTTTTAAATTATTTATCTATTTTCCTTAATATTTTTTTCTCTTTTTCTTGACTTTACAAATGTGAGAGAGAAACAGCATTTTGATTCTCCTATATGTTTTTGAAATATAGTGTAATTGCCAATAAAAAAATCTTTGAATTTTATCATTTCCATGGCAATCATATCAACAGATGCTTGAAAAATATAAGATATTGCAAGTTGAACATTATTATTACATATTATTATCATTATTATAACATATTAGTCAAAATGTTACTAATATATGCAAAACTAAGTTGGTTTCCCTCATGATTTTTCTGCCCTCTTGTTATCCTTCACATGGTTTTATCTTTTTACTGGTAGCCTGCTTCGCTTCTCTTCCCTCCCACCCCCTGCCTTACACCTTTCTTCATCTGTGTTTTTATCTGTTGGTGTTGTAAAGTTGCAAAAAAAAACAAACAAACCCCTGACTGATGAATCTTCAGCACCTTAAACCTACATTTTTGCAGGTTTTTTTTTTTTCCTGGCCTGGTGGAGTTGTTGGCTAAAACACTAGTTATCTGGATGTGACTAATGAAAATACGATGTCAACGCTGGGGTTTAGAATGTCCTTTATGTCAAAATAAACTTGAGCAAGTTATTAACATCTCTGTTTTTGAAATACTCCAAAGTAAATGCATGGTGGGGCGTCAATTGTAAATCCATTAAACAATCAAACAGCAAAGTACACTTACAAGGTGAAATATTTGAATGAATATATGTAGTATGGTGCAATCATACATGTGTCAGTTTTTTATGATAAATATCTACCAGCTTATTTGGAACAGAGAATTCTAGTAATTTCCATGTAACTCAAGAGTTGACTCATTCGTCAAAGTCAAAGAGAGGCCACAGCATGTACACGCGTCATCAACATCTTGGAGGGAAAAAAAAAAAGAGTTATCAGTGTTTCTAAGATTAAAATGTGCCCTCTTCAAGACCTCTCTCACAGCTTTGAGCTAACATGGACCATCGCGTTTGATATGATGAGTTTGCTCAGGCGGTTGAAAGATTGCACCACAATTAGAAAGAGGGAAGTAATATAACAGCCAGCTGGCAGATAATACGCGAGTCAAAAACCTTTTTTGGTTCACACAGCTCACTCATGGGTGTAGAGAATGCCTCCTATTCGCGGTCAAGGGGTCACTGGACCATATCCCAGTTGTCAGTGGGTGACAGGGCCACACGAAGACAGGAGAGGCAAAAAAACATGCAGGCACAAAGTCACTCTTACAGACGATTTAGATGTGCATTCACTTACAAATTCAGAATTCCTAACTTAGAACATAGGGGAAAAAAGTGAATAAATAAAACAAATTATAAGTTAGATTTCCCAGCTGGAATGTATCGGTATTTAGTATTAGAAGTGCATCCTTACTTACTTCTTTCTTTCTTATAGTAACTGCTGTTGATATCAATTCTAAAGCTGAGAATGCCTATTGATTTGGAAACTGGTGGAGACAAAAGTGGGAATTCTGGATAGTTCCGTACAGATGCGGGTCTGTGATGTAACTGTATTGAGCAAATGTGATTGGCTCACTGAAAGGCATGAAACCTTGGCCATCCCAAGAAAGTACCAGGGTTGGAGGTCTTGTTTTGTTTCATTTATATACTTGGTTGTTGACTTTCATTGTGTGTAGTGATTTCAGACAGCCAGTTATATCCTCCCCTGCAGTGAAAAAGTGATATTTTCCTGCCATTTTTTTCTTCATGGCAATAAACTGTGACTTGTGATTTAATATTCATTATTTCGTATAGATTAAAGATATAGCATGGGGCCTAAAGTATTTGATATACAATGAAAATGATCAAAATTCTAACTGTATTTTTCTGCAGCTGTCATGAGCTGCAGGAGTCTCTCCTGAGCTCAGCCAGTGGCTACAACAACTACAGAGGAGTCCTCAACTGGTGTGTTGTCATGCTGGTGAGTAAGCGCATGTGTTCATGAAGGACTGAAAATGTGCTGCTCTGTGACTTTTTCAAAACTTTATATTACCAGCTGTGGTTACTTTAAGCAGAAATGACAGACTACACTTGTTTAGTCAACACCCACATGGAATTTGGACGGTAGAGCTGTTGTAGTGCCTCTGTGATTGGAGAGTCTGACGTTTGCCATTTCCTTTACTTTGTCATTTATGCAATGTTATTAAGGGGTGCTGGGACTTCAGAAAGCAGATATTTTAGTAGTTATGAAATTCAATTCAATTCAATGTATCTATATAGCGCCTATTTATGACAAGTCATCTCTAGGCGCTTTAGAAACCCAGACCTTGACCCCCGAGCACATGGCAACGCCATCAGTGGCAAGAAAAAACCCTCATGGGAAGAAACCTTGAGCAGAACCCGGCTCTTAGGGGGACCCTCCTGCCGAAGACCAGTCGGGTAAGGAGGAAATGAGGAGAATTAGGACAGTGGGGAGGAATACATTGAATACATTTTGAGCGCACATGATCATGAATTGGCTTCAGCAAAGATGTTTTTCAGGAGTTGAAGGAATAGATGTAGCAGAAAAAAGAAAAAACAAACAGCCAAAAGTTGACTCACATCCACTAGCATTATTTTATTCATTATTTCAATGCTTCTTCTTTTTTTGGGACAATAATTGACATCTGTGAATTCTGCTCAATGTCGATCAAATATTCTTCTCATTAAAAGTAAATTCTGAATTGGAAAATTTAAAACAAAAGAATAAATTCAACTCTCACGCAAGGATAAATTATTATTTTTATTATTACTGTTATTAATATAATTGCTCAGAATGCTTGACCATGCAAGTTAATAGAAAGAGGTTACTTAAACATCTAAAGCTGCAAAAAAGAAGACTTCATAAAAAGAAAAGAAAATGAATGAGGAGGAAATAAAGCTGGACGTACTGTGGTTTCCAAGCCCTGTTGTAGTGTGTGAATTATTTGTGGCACATTCTGTCGCCAGGCAGAAGTTCCTTCACACAATTAGACCTTTTTATTTTATTTTATTTTATTTTTAGAAATAAAAAGAACTTAACTTCTGCAGCATTTCACTGAGTAATGAGGTGCCCCTGAGCAAGGCACCTGAAACCCCCACCTGCTCCCTGGGCGCCGCACCGTGGCAGCCCACCGCTCTGGGTCTAACAGCCCAGATGGGTTAAATGCGGAAAATGAATTTCCCCATGGGGATTAATAATAGTATATAAAAAAAATAATAATTTCAAGCATATTTGTACAGAAACACAATGTTCCGTGTTAAAAACCAACAAACAAGAAATTGAAATGGATCTGGACTCTAGTTGAGATACTGACACTCACTGTTTTTGTTTGTAAAACTTCGGTTTGTGTGTTTTAATACATAAATGTGTTTGTTTGTGGGTTCTTATCTAAATCAACTCAATTTTGCAGTTCTGTGATAGCATTAATCCCATCTTTGACAGTTTTTATCGCCGTGACGACCACATCCTCCACTCTGTGGTCACCCGCTGACACTGCACACTTTTCACTGGCAGTCTTTGGGATAAGACAGTTAGTGTGCTGCAATTCTGGCCTGTGTGGACATTTAGAAGCACAGTTGTGTAATTTGTCCTTGATGGCCCAGACCATTGGGTAAATTCCAAAAATATCAGCTGCAGGGGGACAAGTTTCTTGAGGGGGAAAAAAAAGATTCAATTTACTACTCTTCCTTCATCTTCATGCTCAGCACTCTTTGCACAGATTAACAGCCAATTCATGCTGCTCTTATGCACCCATAAGCCAGCATCATGTAAGTTTCATACGCAATTGGTAACCATGTTCACTGAACGTGCTGACTGTACATATGTCTAATCTCCCATTCAAGAAAAAAAGGAGCATATGAGCAATATTAATGTTTTGTTTTGTTTTCAGGAGATGAATCATCCACACTTTTACTATGTACCAGACACTACATATTCATGCATGGGAAGCCTTGTTAGAGCTCGCTCGAATCGCACAATGAATATAAACACATGCATGCCTGCAGAGCCCAGTGTGTTTAATAGATGTCAACATACAAACATGCTCAAACAAATGAGGAAGAATGAAAACTTCTGCTCAAAAGGCACAAAAACACTGTTGAGAGACTGAGACTGGTCCTAATATATTTTGATTTGTGAAAAAGCTTTTTGTGCTTTAAAATACTTTGCTGTTTTTGAATTGCCTTAAGATGCCTTATCAAAATCATCACTTTTCAGCGTTCAGAGAAGTAGAGGTGCTGGTTAGTCACATAATTTTACTGAATCAAGCCAAATAAACATGTGAAGCTTGCATGACGACAGGCTAACAAGGTCAGCGCAGAGCAAAACCAAGCGTACTCACTGCTATATTTTTATGTTTTTCCATCTGACCAAATGTTTAATCACTCAGTCTTTTGTGGCAACTGTTCTCCCCAATCATGTTTGTTGTCAGGGTCGGGGGTTCAGCCAACTGCAGTATCTCCTTCTATTTTTATCTTTCCAATCATATCTGATGCATCTCTGCTTGGCTCTGCTAGTGGCACTATGATACTTTCCTCACTAAACGTTTGTTAAAAGTATATTTTCTGACAAAAGTAAACCATATTTTGGCATAGAGTTATTCACATTAGTGGTGTGAATATTGAATGTA
This sequence comes from Arrhamphus sclerolepis, assembly GCA_037176975.1. Classification (NCBI taxonomy): domain Eukaryota; kingdom Metazoa; phylum Chordata; class Actinopteri; order Beloniformes; family Hemiramphidae; genus Arrhamphus; species Arrhamphus sclerolepis. The sequence continues at coordinate 4,801 of JBAMYA010088994.1, read as the reverse complement.
TTTATTTCATCTTAAAATGTGTATTCAGAATGTATAAAATATTGTTCCTGTCCGTGGTGTTTTATTACTTAGGAGAATGTCATAGATAATAGTAATAGATAGTAAAGAAATGTTGATGTTCAGAGTGCTCTGGCCCACTTTTATTTATTTTTTAAAATTTTCAATGTGATTCCAACACCTCCTGACAACTGGTCCAATGTCAACCTTTGTGTTTCGTTATTTTATTTATTTTTTTATTTTTTGCTGTTTTCAAATTAATATTTGCAATTTTCAATAGAAAATCAGATTGAAATCTTACCCTTCAAATACATTGAAAGCAACAATGATTCACTAGAACAGGATGAATTAAATAAAATAAAATATGGGTATCTCAACAGTAAAAACTTAAGAGATTTGAAACTGAATTGAATTTATTTGATCAGTGTTGTCATTCTTGTATCCAAGTCAGTATCGGCCCCATCGATACCAGTAGTGGATTGGATCGGTCCCGTCGCTACTCATATGTTACAGGTTTTTGTATGTTTTGTTTTCTTTTATCAGAAGTTTCTAGAGATAAATCAAAAATAATTTCCACACTCCAGGGGAAAATGCTGACTGTAAAACAGATGACAAACTGTTGGATCCATTTCTTCTCATTATAGTTGAAAAATAAGTGTGTTACCATGCAGCCTTGATTCAGGTAACATACCACCTGCTGAAGGGTCTGTTGTTCTTGCCACCAATCAGCGTTTTCCCACTGACCTCTGTGAGCACGATGGAAAAGACAGAGACAAAGTTGAAATATTGCAAAATCTGATTTTGCAATCCCCTTTCTAAATGATTTGTAAAGGCCAGTGCCCCATTCATTCTGTCCTACATGATCCTTTTGCTAATGCTGAAGGTTACTGAGGCAAAGGTTACTGTTGTGGACAGAAGACATTGTTGGACCAGAACCACATTGCAGCAGGATCTTGGCAAACCAAAGTCGAGGATTGTGTTGGCATATGTCATCCGCCATTGAATGTGACATGAATGACGTAGAATTGGGTAGAATATGTGTTAAAATGCCTATTATTAACATCACCATCGAAGTTAAGTGTAAAATGAATTTTATCTGACAGAAACTGAGATGAAATTGAACTTTGAACTTAAATACAAAACATAATCATAAACTGATTCTACTTGACACTTGAACAGAGGAAGCTGCAGCTGGATCTGATAACAGTCCAGCTGTGGCAGCAGCAGCAGTAAGTTTGGATATGAAACTGATCTGTTCTATTCAGATTTAGCTTTGCTTTCAACTTCTAAATTTGCTCAAGTCTTTCCCTCAGCTGTGCACATGTATCTGTTTGTTTTTGCAAGCAGGTGCATTTTGTTCTTCTTAAGCTGCTTTTCTGTTTGTGTTCTGAATAATGACTGCTTCCATGTGTTCAGAAAAGAAGAACAAAAAATAAGGTTAAGTCTACAGGCTAATCACAAGCAGAGGTCGTACAAAGGGAAAAGATAAGCCAGATTTATAGCAAAGCATTTTTAGCTTCTTATCAAAGGTCAGACTGAGTAAAAGGCCAAATGCAAAACAAAAAACAAAAAAAAACAACCATAAACCTGAGAATATTTCTCCTATATGTTTTGTTCACGATCATTATTTATTCTTGGGTGTTTTTGTCATTTTCTGTAGGTGCTTAGTAACGCTCGTCTCTTCTTGGAAAACATTATAAAGTGAGTAGACACGAACCTGCAGATGTAACATATACATGCATATAAAACCTTGTTTTGTTTTTTTTAATCACTTTCTTGCAGCTGTCCAACTCACCCTCACCAGAATTCCTATTTTATGATGGCCACATAAATTAACAATTTATGATGTCATGAAAAACTGAAGAGGCATCAGTCTCTGTTTAAAATAACTCCAGTACTTTAATATGGCATTCATGAAAACCTTAAATTATTGCAGTCACTTCTATTTAGAACAGGAGTATTCAACTGAAATTCAAAGCGGTCCAGTTATCAAAAATGTCCTAAAGCAAGGGTACAGAACCTCTGTGGTTTAATGTGACATATACACCAACTTAATATTAAATCATTTATATAAGATTTGAATTTAAACATAGAAAATGAATAAAATGTTAACATTGTGCATCATAAAAACAGATGCAAAAGTAATTTGAGAACAGATAAAATAAACTGAAGCAACAGCCTGAATATTCCTTTTTAGAACATATTTAAAAATGAATAAACAAATAACAGTCTCTCTTTCTTCAGTCTTTTCCTACTCTGAACTAAGCTGGAGCTTAACTGCAAGGATTTTAAACCTTGTAGTGTGAAGGGGGGGGTGGGGGGGCTATTAAACAGTTCATTTATTTATTTATTTTTCAAAATAGGATTCAAAAGGGAATATTGAAGCTTTTGCTTCAGTTTATTATATTTGTTCAGAAATTACTTTTGCATCCATTTTTAAAATGCATGTTTTATTTTTATTTTTTTATTCAAGTCTTATTTATATTTTTTAATGTTAAGTATGAATAAATAGTGCTGAAACGTTTTTGAATGGTTTTCCTTTATTTGATTTGACAGTCAGATGTTTCCATGCAGATGTTGATCCAACTACAGACGACACCAGTATAGATCACACTAAACCACATCTGTCCATTCCGGATTGAAAGCTTTGTTTTCACTCTCCACTTTTCTCTTCTTCGAGTGCCATGAGTACAGTGGTACCTTGAGTTACAGTTTAATTCGTTCCGTGACGGAACTCGTATGTCAAATCAATATTCACCATTGAATTTAATGGAAATGCCATTAATCCGTTCCATGCTCCCCCCAAAAAACCACCCCATTTTTTGTTACGTCATAATTTATTTCTAAGTCATTTGTAATTTCTAAATTTATTTCTAAGTAAATAAATATTTTTCTGGGTGTCTATGAACTGAAAGTTTAGCTAAACTACTGCACAAAACAAAAGCGATGATTCTTTGGTCAGGTGGCAGCGCCGCACCTGAAGCTTCATAACTTGTAGCCTAATTCAAATTTCTGCTCTCAAGTCAAAACAAAAAGTTGACTGAATGGCGTCTTGGAACTCAAAACTCTCGTAGGTCAGGACACTCGTAACTCAAAGTACCACTGTATTTACTTTTCTCTCCCTGTCTCTTACTTTTTTTTGCCTGCCTTTTGGTCACTAGGCTAGGCTATTATCTGACTCGCCCAGAGCCGAAGTGTTATTTGATTGGCTGCATAATACCACGAGGGATGACTTAATTCGAATCTGATTGGCCCGTGTGTTTCCTGGTCAGCAGGAATCGACAACAATAGTTGTGCCGGTGAAAATAGAAGTGTCCCAACAAAATGTAAAACCGCCTCAATAATTTAATAATTATGAATGTGGGTCTGCATAACACGGTGTCTGGGATGGATAGCTTTCTCGCTGACAGTTCTGGAGACAATCCTTTTGTTGTACTTCTTATTTTTAAAGTAGTCCCATTGCTGTAACATACAGCGGAGTTAAGACTTGCAACACCACACAATATCCAGCAGTCATTAATGTTCACCTCAATTTTATGTAATTATTCATGGAGTTTATATTTAAGTGTGACTGTTTACATCAGTAATAATCATTTTCCTCCTTCCCCAGGTATGGCATCTTGGTAGACCCTATCCAAGTTGTCTCTCTTTTCTTGAAGGACCCTTATAGCTGGCCTGCAGCTTGCCTAATCATTGGTATGGATCATTTAATTGTATTGCATTAATAGTAATAGGAGGTCAAAGACTTAAGTCTTGTGGAGAGCTCTGAGGTTTGTTTTAACTTTAGACCTGGCATGAGAACGTGTTTCCACATGCATCTGAGGCAAACTTACCCCCAAATCAAACAGTCAAGTCGAGGAAGCTAAAAGAAGAACCTCTGAATTTTTTTTTTGTATGGACCACACTGAAGCGCTGCAAATGAACTTTTGACATAATGTACTGTTTCTGTTTCTGTTTTAGTGTCAAATGTGTTCATCTTAGCAGCCTTGCATACAGAGAGGCGGTTGGCTGTGGTAAGTCCAAAAAATAATTTTCTTCTCTTTTTTTTTTCTTTTTCAAGTGATACGAATAATAATTCAACTAAAGATTCATAAATCAAGTATAGCGCTCTTGATTCAAAGTTTCTAATTTGTTGTTTTGTTAATCCTTCGATTTGATTGAGAACACCTTGGGATCTCTCATTGTTTGTTCGAAGCATGTGCTTCATAGTTCATTTACTATTATTCAAAGTTATGTCAATATCACACTAGCACCTTTTTTTTATGCCTGCGCTTCACTCTGATAAGAACACCACTGCTGCCCCTGATAAGATTGTGCTTATCGTCCAGATAATGTTTGACTGTGATCCTTTGAAAGAAAGACGGTCCATATTTGCACGTTAACGTAGTTATTTCCTCTGTCATCATTTTCAGGGTACAATCTCTGAAACAACAGGATGGATTGTTCACATTTTCAACCTGACGTGCTTGTTGTTTTTTCCTTCCGCCACAGTACTCACTGTGACCTCCATGACCCCAGGTATCGTTAAATACAGAAATATACATTTTATATACAATATATGTGATATTTGTTTTCTTGGGTTGGACTCTATGTAAAAGAATTTTCTTCCTCAGACAAAATAAAAAAAAAAAAAAAACATTTGTGGCTACTTAAGCCAGTAAAACTTTTGCAGAAGTAATTTCCATGTGCTGACACTTCCACATGCTCTTTCACTCAGTTTAGGACTCACCTGTGTGTGTGTGTGTGTGTGTGTGTGTGTGTGTGTGTGTGTGTGTGTGTGTGTGTGTGTGTGTGTGTGTGTGTG
>JBAMYA010088983.1:0-22083 GCA_037176975.1 Arrhamphus sclerolepis | reverse complement strand
TATATAGGACGTAAACAAAAGGAAGCTCAGCATTTCAACAGAAAAACCCAACACCGCCACCTAGTATTTGGTGGTGTAATTACAGTAATGGTGTAATTACAAACACAATGAACAGGCTTAAACATACACAAAAAACAAGATGAAGAGAGGAGAAGTAGACATTCATCTCTTTCATTTCTTAACAGGACAGCCTGTGACCATCCTTTCTTTATGCCTTGCATACAGCAGTACTGACCACGAAACAGGAAGCAGAGCTGGAGGTGGCAGAGTTGAAGATGCACGTCGGAGGCACAGCCAAGGTTAGCCGTTTTGGAGATGAAGTAAGAGCAGCTAGATTGAAATGGTCTGGAAATGTAAAGAGGTGTGATCGAGAATTTGTTGTTTGTTTTGTTTTTTTTGATGCTGGAGATGGAGCTGCAAGGCAAGACAAAAAGGACAAGACCAAATAGGAGATTTCTGGATGTGGTAAAAGAGAATATGCAGTTGGGTGGTTAGACAGAGTAAGGTTCAGATAACAGGGTAAGATGGATACAGATGATCCTCAACCTTTCAAAGGAAAAATCCAGAAGAAGAAAAAGATTCTGACAACAGTATCAGCAATTTTGCCACAGGGGGCTTTGGACAGGAGCAGCTTCTTGCTCCAATAACAGTAAAGTCTGGTCTATCCTTGACAGAAACCACCTCCAGCTGAACAGAGAGGATGAGCCAGCTAGAAAGGTATAAAGAGGCGTGGCATACAGACTCACGCCAGTTCTCGAAATAAAACTGCATGTGAACACGATTGCCAGTTGGTTCTCTGATGATAACTGAACCTGTGGCACGAGAACAAAGGTCACACGAGGTGTTAGCGGAGTATTTGATTTTGATTGCAAAAACAGAGTTCAAGGAAGTGAAATTCTTTGCAGGGTTTTGTTAGCTGCCATAAAAATTTATGGTTCTTATTAAGAGTTTGACAAACATGCACTTCTGATACACTTCTGATACTCCTGATCTGTTATTAAAGTGCCACCTTGTAACGCTGGTGGAAACATCCATCCATCCATCCATCCATTATCTATACCCGCTATTTCCTGTTCAGGGTCACGGGGGTCTGCTGGAGCCTATCCCAACTCACTTCGGACAAAAGGCAGGGGTACACCCTGGACAGGTCGCCAGTCCATCACAGGTGTTGGAAACATGTTGGTGTAAATGGTCTTTTTAAGAGTTTTGTCACTGTGAAACAATACAGTTTAACAATCTTCCATATTGAGCTTTTGATGTGTCGCTGGACCTCATCTGCTCTCTTCCTTCATCTTTGTTCTTCCCTCCACCCCTCCCACCTCCCATTTTGTTCCGACTTAGCCGAAGCTGAACGAAAAACAGTTGAAGCGAGTGGTGGCGTCACCTTTTAGACACCGAAAATGAAATAATAAGACGGAGGGTTTCGGGGCTCATTGATCCAGAGCTGGCTGTGAATATCAATGACAGAGAGATAAATACACTGCTGCACAGCTGCAACTCACTCACACACACACACACACACATTCACACACTCAAACATCTATCCGCAGCAGAAAGACCTCCTTTTACTGGAGGCTCTGGGCTCTTGGTCTTCGCATGTGATCTCACATCAGATCCAAACAGATCCCAGGTCCAAACCCTCATTGACATCCAGTCGATCAAAGCTTTAATGCAGAATAAAATTCCAGAAAACCGTTGTGTCAGAGTGAAACTCTGCAGGTTCTGATCACTGATACGGATTCTCCAACAATCAGGTTTTGAAAGGCTCCATCTCTAATTGTTCTCATTGTTGCACCCTTGACCACGTTCCTTCAGGAAAAGTTGTTGAGTCTAAACTTTAATCTCCCAAATTTACTACATTCTATGTCACGTCAAACTCAAACTCCAGCCCAGCACTTCATCTTAACTGAACCATGAGAGCGATTAAAGACGATCAGAAACTTCTAACTTGAACTTTTCTGAGGAAACATTTGATTCCGTTCTGACAGCAGAAAGTGGAATAACTGAGGTGGAGAGCAGCTGGATTATGTCAGAAAGTCAGTGTGGAGAAAAGTTTATTAATGATGCTAAGATATTCATTACATTTACTCACATTTAGGTTTATTCATTTATTAATCTACACTCAATTATGTTCCACAGTTATTAAACAAAACGTATGCCTTCAGAATCTAAATGAAAAGGTCAGAGAACTAGGTCACCTAGCTAAGAGTTGAGAATCCTTGAATGTAATCATCATGGTAGACAGGAGTCTATGTAGGCAGCAAAGACAAGAAGAGAACTTTACATAGTCTTCCCTATACTTTATCTAGCAACCAAGGTCTCAGGGGAAGCACCTGGGTTTATGATTGCCATAGACAGAAGATAGATAGATACATAGAGCTTTATTAATCCCCGAAGGGAAATAAAAAAATTAAAAAAAATCCTGTGTTTGCCATGTGTCTGTGTACCACGTATCATTGCTGTGATATGTAAAGATAACCAAGTGAAAATGTCCCTGTCTCAGGACTGTTCAGGGGAACTCTCAGGATGTGTGTTTGACCATCTGTATCAGTTTCTCTTTGTGTGCAAGTGTAATAAACCTCTATGATTTTGACCCATCTCTCTGGTGCTCTTTGGTAAATAGAAATTTCAGTCAGGATTTAGGAAACAATTGAAAAAGATTTTACAATTAAAAGTTGATCAATTTTGCCAAAACCAGAAGACGGGTGCAGAATTCTGATTCAGTTTCAAGTGACAAAGCTTTGTGGATGGACGTAGAAACATCTCCAAGAACCAAGAAACCATCACCCCTTTAATCTTCTACTGGGAAGTGGTCCAGATTGGGTTTCCTCCTCTGTGTGATCCAATGACCCGGGGAGGATCCAGTGGCTTCTACAGATCACCTCTCTCTAACTGCTGGACATGTGACCTGTGACACGCACGCACACACACACAAACACACACACACACACCCCGAACTGCTGAGAATCATGTCTTTTCAGAATCATTCCCATTATTAACTTGGACTCAAATGGCCCCAGAAACACAGTTAACGACCACGAGAGACACAAAGTTATTTCATTATTATTTAATTGATTTTAAATGAGAAATCAGAAAATGAGCATGAAAAGACACAAAATGGCCAGAAAAGGTTAAAGAAAAAAAAAGTCATGACAGGATGTCTGGCTGCTCTCATGTGACTTTTAATCTTTCTTCCTTGGCTCCAAACATTATTATTTCTGTTTTGTCTTCATTTAACTGAAGAAAATTCTAGCATATGTGCTCTTTTTTGATCAATGCATTTGATCAGTGTTTGAATTGGATTGAATCGGATAATCTCCTGGTGAGACAGTTGTATAGAGTTGTGTATAATCTGCATAGCTAAGGTACATATATTGGTCTCTTTTTTTATTTGAGCATATAGACGACCAAAATGGAGCCTTGGGGAACTCCACGTTATTTTTGTTAGCTCAGATTTGTAGTTACCTAAAGACGAAGAAATGTTGACACTATCTGTATTGGAGTGGATGTGTTTAAGACCTTCACTAGAGTGGTCTCAATGCTGTGGTCTGACCAGACACCTGACTGGAAGACATTAAAACAGTAATTTCATATCAGGAGGTTGTTCAGCTCTTGAAAAACAGCTTTTTCTTACCCAGAAAGGGGAGGGATGAGATGTTGCTATAGACCTGTCCAGGTTGTTCTATTTTTTAAAAGTGGCTTAATGACGGCTGTTTTTAGGCTGAGGGAAGATACTTGAAATCAGAGACATATTTGCATCTGAGGCCATGGATATGGTCTGCTGCTTGTTCAGCGGGAGTTTCTGCTGTCGCTCTTGGTGGGGGTGGCACTGGTAGGATGATAAATTTCACCTGATGCAGGTGGGCTGATTAATATTAGTGGTAAAAGGTAGGATTGCACTGATGAAATGGAGAAAGTAATATTACTGAAACAATACATTTAGCCTGTTTTTCAGACTAAATATGTCAAACTACAACTTCAACAGGTTTAACTGTGAAGGACATTTTACCACAGAACAACAGGAACAGAAGAAGGATGGCCAGTCTTTTATTAATATGATTGTTAAATGTTGTTTCCCTGTTCTTTAATCCACTTTGGATAGCACTTTTGCACAACACAAAGTATGATTGATTGACTGATATTGTTAAAATAAGCTGAGCATCAACAGCATAGTATATTTTTCTACAATTGACAGATTCTAAACAATATAGAGTGCATGAGTCAGGTTCAGTTTATTGAAATAAATAAATATTAAGATGTTTTTGTATTATTGACTAGCTTATTTATTGTTAGCTGAAATATTTTCATCTAGGCAGAAATGCAGTGTTACTTCTCAATACTGATCACAGAAGTTGACTCAAATGACAAATTTCATTTTAAGTAACAACTGTTATTTTAAACGTCAACCTACCAGGATCGTTTCACTCCTTTCTTTTTTCTCTTTTCCTCCCTGACTCTTGATGCATTCACGGCCTACATGGTCCCCATGTACAGAGCGCCAGCGCTGCATACTCTCATAAACACTGACAGACGACCCCCGCCAACCTGAGATCCAGGTGAGCCCTCAGCAGGAAAGGTGCACCCGCATATGCGCTATAGACGTGATAGAAACTGGCACAAATTATGTATATTAACTGTTCCGTTTTTGCTGGTGAGCGCTCGATTCACGATTTTCTGCCCTTAAAGATGCCATTGCCGCAAGCCATGTGTGTTGGTGTCTGCATGTGTGTGTGCGTGCAGGGGGCGGGGACTGAGACTATAGCGGCCCACATTAGACCATGGCGGGCCACCATGTATTGGAAACACTGCAGAACAAGAACAAATGACCACAAATGTAATTTGTGGCAATTTACAAGAAACAGAGCTGGTAAGTTGAGGAGCTGAGAATTCCAGTCCTAAAATGATCCTATATGGTTCCTAAAATGATCCTCCATGGTTCCTGAAATGATCTTGCATAGTTCCTGAAATGGTCCTCCATAGTTCCTAAAATGGTCCTATATGGTTCCTAAAATTATCTTCCATGGTTCCTAAATTGGTCCTCCATGGTTTCTGAAATCTTCCTCCATGCTTCTTAAAATGATCCTCCATGGTTCATAAAATGATCCTCCATAGTTCTTAAAATAATCCTTCATAGTTCCTAAAATGGTCCTCCATGGTTCCTAAATTTGTCCTCAATGATTGCTTTATGGTTCCTGAATGGTACTCCATGGTTTCTAAGATTATCTGGCATGGTTCCTAAAATGGTCCTCCATAGTTCCCGAAATTGTCCTATATGGTTCCTAAAATCATCCTATATTATACCTAAATTGGTCCTCCATGATTGCTGAAATCTACCTCTACCATGTTACCTCTACCAATCTACCATGGTTCATAAAATGATCCTCCATGGTTCCTGAAATTCCTTAAATGGTCCTCTGTGGTTCCTGAAAAAGTCCTATATGGCTCCTGGAATGATTCCTGAAATAGTCCTCCATGGTTTCTAAAATGGTCCTACATGGTTCTGGAAATGGTCCTCGCGATTCCTGTTCTCTGTGGTTCTGGAATGGTCTGCCATCTGCCATACTTGACAACCCTCCCCATTTTCCCGGGAGGGTCCCAAATTTCAGGGACCCTCCCAAAAATCTCCCAGGTCCACCATTCTCCTGAATTTCTCCCGATTTCCACCCTGACAACAATATTACTACACTATCCTTCACTGGGCGCCGTTTCTGGCTGGACAATAATAAAGGTTACACCTCGAAGTCAAGCATGGCAATCAGAACGTAAGAAGCAGAAGAAGAGACATGGCGAGTAAGAAGAGGAAATTTGCATGCAAGTTCCAGAATGATAAGAATTTGAGGTTATCTATAACAGCTCGAAGGGGGAGGGGTATGCTGCCGGCAAATGTTGTAGATCTGACTTCTTCACTGAACAAGGTGGCCAAACTTATATAATCATGATGTGCTACCCCCATCTGGTCTGGAGTGGTGAAGCTCACGCAGAGGGCCTTTAATGGAGGAATGAATAATGTATAACACATAAATATCTGGATGCCATCTAATGAATGAATATCCAGAGATCAGAATATGTTGCTTCACATTTTCGTAAAATCTCCAGTTTTCAGCAAGACCCCCCCTCCTGCCCCACCTCCTTTAATTTAAGCCAAACCAGCGGTCCATGCCGCTGGCAATGAAGCCATCACTCTCTCTGAAACCAGTAACCACTGTCCTGTTGTTATCCACTTCCTGTGAGCGCCTGTTGTCGGTGGACATGTCCCCGAGGATGCTGAGTCTCAATAAACCTCAATAAAAACGGCACAAACGCAGCGTTTTAAGAGGAGGCAGCGTTTGATCGATGGTGTCGAACGCAAACAGCCTGTTTTTCTCATTACAACACAGATTCCCCCGGCACACAAACGCACAAATGCAAATCCATTAACACACTCCAGAAACACATTAAGGCAGTGTAAATCTGCAGAGCAGCAGCTCACCGAGGCTGTTTTCTTGCTGTGGACGCCAGCATTTATTTAGTTTTGCTGCAGAAGGATGCTCGTTTCTGTTTCCACATTGTCTCAGAGCAGTAAACACAAAAAGATTCAGTTTTTTTTTTTTTTTGTTAATTTATGATGCAAAATGATTCTCAGTGATTCTGTTACAGAGTAAAAGGCTCCAACCTTCAAATTTATTCCATTCATCGCTTTTTGTCATTTAGTGGACACTTTTATCCATGCGAGGAGCAATGCTGAAGGTTCAGTAAAATTAGAAACGTTAATTCTAATGAAATCTCCACCTCAACCATCCACTCGATGTCCAAGAGCAGTGATTCTATTCTGAGTCTCTCCAAGTAACAACAAGTATAACCACCCTCCAGATTTCAGTATCTGAAACTTTATTCTTGACCATAAGTGAAGGTAGGAACATAAATCAGTTGGATTACCTAGGATGCATTTTAATACCAGGTCTAAACCTGGCACCAAGATTCACACTTCTGGGCCGAATCTATCACAATAGGAAGAATAGAGGAACTAGAGGCGCCAGTTCTTCTACTGACCACTAGAGGTTTCAGTTACTTTACTGACCACTAGAGGCTGCAATTCCTGCACTTTGGTTCCAACAGCAAGTCAGTTTCCATTAACCTCCATGTTAAAATGTCAGAAATCGGAAGCAGAAATAATGTTCAGCAGAATACAAACAAGTGTTTTGGTCTACTATTGATAGATTTCACATCCATAATGATGGCAGGGGTTGGTGGTGAAGGGCGGGGTGGATTTCTTTTTTTATGAGTGCCAAGGATAGCTTGTGACAAGGATGTTTTCACATATTTGTTCAGAATGAAACTACTGGATGAAGCTAGCCTATAAATTAGACGTACCATTGGCAAATTTTACATTTCCTCAGCAGGTCCATCTAGCTAACAAGTAATTCTAATGTCACATTGAAGATAGACAGGTCCAGGACTTCAGTGTCAGTTTGTAATTCACCCTTTTATAAGGGTGAATTACGAAATTATAGAAAATTTTTCAATTTGCCAAAATGTTGCAAAAAGTCAAATTTTTTGACATTTGTGATCATAAAGCTTGTTATTTTTTTTTTGTTTTTTGTTTTTTAAGTCTGTGATATTACAAGAAAAACAATTGGGATTTTAGTCCAAAAGTCTTAGTTTTATGATTAAGGTCACAATGTTTGTGAAATTTAAAATTATATGGCAAAAAACTGATCTTTTTTTTTTTTTATAACTCAATCAAGAAACTAGCAGGAAATCTGAAAATAAAGAATAACTGGCCCTTTAATGGTAACCATGGTGATGATATGGCCTTGGATGAAATAGAGTTTGACACCCCTGGTGTAGATGGGTTTTTCATCATCTGAGGTTTAAGAACGGTATTGATTCATGTGAAAGAGGATGTGTGAACCCTGAATGGAGTCAAAGTGGAAGTCCTGCTTGTCCACCATCAGAAAACGCCTGGTTGGCCCAGGTTGGGGAAACAGTCGCCGCTCTCTGGCTTCTGAACCGCAGGACACGGGGACTCAGAGCAGCGGCTGCAGCTGGAGTGGTTACCCTGGTGACGGTTGGGGCCCAGCCAGCCGATTGGCCCTGAGCTTGTTAAGTCTGACAAAAGGCAATATTAAACCCGAGTGTGTGATTGTGTTTCTGCTGCAGCTGCATTCTCCATTTCATCAAAGAGGGAACAATTTCTCTTCTGTTGTTCCAAGTGAGGCTCAGAAAAGTGAAAAAACAAAAACAAAAAAACAACAAAAATAGTCAACCAATCACAAGTAGACACAGACCCACCTGAGATTAAACCTTTGATTTAACCCACCTCAGGTCCGGGTTTCATTTCAATACTTTCAATACCCATACCAAAACCAATAACTAATCAATACCAGTATATCAACATCTCATCAAAGAGGAAGTTATTTTAGACATTAATGGTACTTGGGCCGTCATTCTGAAGTTAAAACCAACACAGTTGTGCCCGTTTCAGTTATTTTAAATAATCACTTGTTTCAAATAATAAATCACCATAAACAGTTAATCTGTTTCTCTTCACTTATTTCAAATAAAATGATCTCGGCTGTGACAGTTGCATCTGGAATATCTATGCAACTAAAACCTTGTCAGTACTCTATGAGGGCAAAAACCAAACTATAAAACTAATAAATAACAAGAATAATAGATTAAAAAAAGATTTGGGAGCTTGTCCTGGAGCTCATAGAAGGTCATTGGAAACTCTACAAACCACAAGAAAGCCTGCAGAAATATGATCCCTGGTGATATTTCTCATCAGAACTCTCAGTAGTGCATCATTTTGGATCAGCTGGAAGCTTCATGATACTTTTAGGACAGCCACTAATAAGGAAGGTTTATAGTTAGTCCAATATCAAAAATAACAAATGGATAGGTTTCTCTGAATCACTCTCATCACATTTTCCTTATTTTGAGAATACCCTGCTCACTTTCTCCTCAAACACAAACGCACAGTATACAACTTGAGGAAAAGTAGAGCAGACAGCATTATTACACACAGGAGCAGGTTCTGCAGAAGCTTCTTCCCTGCTACAGTCGGAATAATGGCAAACCATTGATCAGTTACTCTGTGATTAAAACTTACACCAAACTGCAATATTCAATTAACATGCATTATCCGCCGACCACATGTGTCATAAGAGATACCAACTATCTGTGAATGCACTATACCTGCCAGAACCTAGTACATTGTAACATATATTCATAACTAGGCATGCTGGGTTCATTTTATTTCATTTCATTTATTGTCAAATGTTGTTGCCTGATGCCTCTTATGCCTTAGCTCTTTTACTTTTGCCCTTTACTTTTTTTTTTTTGGTACTTTTATATTTCCTTTATAATTCTGACTGGTGAGCATTGCACAAAAATTCCTGTGTACCTGAATCCAGTGTGAAAATAAAGACGCTTGAATCTTGAAAGTGAAAGAAGGCAGCTTTTATTGTAAGATTTCAGAGTTAAATCTTGGTATAAAATAACTCCAAGGTTCCTAAAAGTCAATCTATATGCCACTGTAATTCAGAGTTACTTAATGACCAGACAATTTGGTCACTGGAAAGTAGGTCTTTATGTCAGTCAGACATGTTTGTAGTCCTTTAATCTTACACGTGTCATCTGAGTTTATGAATGGGTAGATGAGTATCATCTGCTTAGAAGTCATAGCAATGAAGTGGTCCGTTGGGGGGGTCACATGACCAGGTTTCGGGCAAATTTTAGCTCTTTTAGCTGCCATGGTCCACTCAATGACTACAATGTGTCCAGGTTCTGTAGCTGCAAAACAACCCCATAATCACTCCTCCATTGCTGTGCTTGACAGTGGGTATGAGGTTTTTTTTCTAATGAGGAGCTGCTTTTGGTTTTCTCCAAACAGGTTTCAGGCAAACAAAATTGTCTAATCCGTCCATAGGATGTTGTTCCAGAAGTCTTATGATTTGTTCAGATGTAGTTTTGTGCACTTCGGTTGTACTTCCATGAGTCTTTCTTCTGGAAACCTGCCTGAGCAAACTGCTCAGTCGCTCAGTGAGGCCCATATGTGTATGTACAAAAATGAAATTTTCTGGGACCTCCTTTCCAGGTGAGATCAGTAGTTGTTTTGACGTGTTCCACGTCTTTTAGTGACCGACAGATCCGGTCCATGTTTGGAGTCAAATGGGCATGTTCCATGAACAAGCAGAGGAAAATGGTGAAAAATGGACCAATTCCACTCCAGATGAATGGACCTGTTTGATGTCTTGTCTTTCATGTTGTGTGATGAAAAGAGGAATGATATCATGTCTTCTTGTGATAAAGTGACTGATTGCTTGTTTGACAAATAGATCTGTTACACTTCTTCTGGTGTGTCCCACATCTTCTGTTGAAAAAAAAAACCCAGTCTAAGTCTCACAAATGGACCAGATTCATATGCTCTGATGACCTGACCATGTCAGACCTGTTCCAAGTCTTACAAAAGTACCTATTCCACGCCATCTGGTGTCAAATGGATTCTTTCCACATCTTCTGGTTCTAAATGGACCAATTCCATCATTCCTGGTGAAAAATAGACCAGTTCCACGCTATATAAATGGACCCGTTCCGCTACTCCTGCTGAAGCTGGGTTGGAGTGGGACAACAGGCAGTAAATAAACAGGGAGTGTGAGTTTTCAGTGTCTACTCCAGCCGCTCCGAGGAAGTGTTAGTTTCCATCCTCATCAGGCTGATAACTTATTAATGCTCCGCCACTCTGCATGGAGCTTCTGCTGACAGAGTTACAAATGCATTAATGTGGAGGAAACAGAAGGACACTAAACATTTCCATCCATTAAATATTTAACAACCCAAAGTGCCTCAAAACTACCAGAACCAGTTCTCTGAAACAGAGCCAGAGCCAAATAAAAAAAAAAGGGAGTTGACAGCAGCATTGTTGTCGTGTTTCCTCCTCCAGCTCTGCAGCTTCATGACAATAGAGCCTGAAAATAGACCACCATAATCAATGCATCTGAAGCCCCGTATAACAGGAACTGGAAGGTTTTTCAGGAGGGAAAGGATGAATGATGAGCATCCAGTGGTGTCCAGCTGTCAGGGAGATGTCAGGCGGACAGTTGAAAGCACTGGTAGCTTCTCAGCTCCCCAGAAACCAGAAACATGTGACAGATGCTGGAATAATATCATCCTGCAGCAGCAACATGAGTGTGATGAGTCAAACTGAAAAAAACAAACCTGCTGAAGCAGTTGCTATATGCTGCAGATAGCAACGGCTTCAGTCCAGAAATATAGCACATGACATATTTGGACACATTAAACAGTTACACCCTGAGGAAAAAAAATCATCTGCTTTATACCAGCTCTTAAAATTAAGTCATTAAACCCTGTTCAACAACAAAAATGCAGAAACAGGATTTAATACCGGGTACACTGTATGATTTCTACCTTCTCAGGTAAAGATGTTCCATCGTAGCTGAAACGGTGGTGATAGATCTCACAATGATGAACGACCAAAGACAGGCTGCAACAGATATCAGCAGTGTCAGTGTTGCTGCCTCACAATTTCACGTTGTGCAGTGTGACTTGAATTAATCTTATCAGATGGTAAAAATCATACAGTGAACCAGACATTAGAGAAGTTACAGCCTGTTGATCATCAGACCTGGATAAGGGGCAGCATCTGGTTTTCTGGGTTAAGTTCAACTCACTCCAGTCACTCAATTGACCTCCATGTTAAAAATATCGAAATGTACAGCAGAAATAAACACATTTACAGTCTGGTACAAAAAACAGCTGCGGTCTCTATAGCCAGATGTGACATATACCAACTGTACAGGAGGTTAATTTTCATTTACATCATCAAGTAAAATTATATAAAGCCACAGATGTACATAGAATTAAGGATATCAGTCTTTTGATTGACAGCTGGGACTTTTGAGCTGCAAATTAAGATGAAAATTGCAGAGAAATGGTTTGTTGCACAGCTAACACAACATCTAAATAATTCTCCAACTTCTCTCCATCCCATGCATTTTAGGGTTAGGAAGCATCACTCCACAGAGATAGCCACTCGTTACTTTCTAGAAAACCTAAAACCCGTGCTAGATCAGTGCGGCTTTGTGGGTGCTGTGTTCCTTGACCTGAAATGTGCTTTTGACACCATTAATCATAATGTTCTGCTTGCTAAATTAACTCATTTTAATTTCTCTAACAGTGCCCTCTGCTGGATGAAACCGTATCTCTCTGACAGAAAACAAGCAGTTCAAATAGAAAATTCACAATCTACCTTTCTTGGTTGCTCAGTTGGGGTCCCAAAAGCTCAATACTGGGGCCAATCTTATTCAGCCTATATGTTAATGATTTACCCAATGTCTGTAAAACTGTAAAAATACAATTATATGCCAATGACACTGTATTGTATGTTCATGCAAAAACTGAAGCTGCTGCAGTTCTATCTGGTGCCATGGTACCAGTGTCTCACTGGCTCCATGACTCTTGCCTACATCTTAACATTAATAAAACAGTCTATGTTTTTCTCCCGGGAGCCAGCTAATGGCGAGCAACCATTTGTTCTGGTCAATGGAAAGAGATTAGAAGTGGTTGAACAATTTAAATATCTGGGAGTAGTTTTTGATTCCAATTTAAATTTCAAGCAGCATATAAAATAGAATTTCACATATAATTAAATCTAATCTGTCAAATTTCAAACATATAAGACCTTCTCTGAGAACAGAATCATCCATCCATCCATCCATCCATCCATCCATCATCTATACCCACTATTTCCTGTGCAGGGACACGGGGGTCTGCTGGAGCCTATCCCAGCTCACTTCGGGCAAAAAGCACGACAGAATCAGCAACAGCTTATATGCATGCCATGATATTCAGCCATAGAAGCTACTGTCATACCACATGGTGTCACACCTCAGAGGGCATTTTTAAGCCCTTGAAGTCTCTTTTCTAGAAAACACTGAAAATTCTTGACAAAAAACCTTTATAATGTCATTATTGTACCATCTTAAGTAAGTACAATATTTTGGACTTTGAGAGTCATCAGAAATTTATGGACATTTCCCTTATTTTTTAGTTTTAAGTGGACTTGCTCCTCCCCCCTTAATGGACGTGATGATGTCAGTGATGTAGGTTTCTGGAGCTCCTCTGCTCCATAACTACTCCGCGGTTCACTGACAGCCATGACTTACTTGTCAGAAAGACGTCGTTCTCAAACATGTCTGACCAAAAGCATCCGCCCACCGCGGGATGTTTGTGTAAAAACAAAACAAACCAAAAAAAAACTTCATAACTTTTTTCACCTCAATCGAAAAGAATCAACATATATATATATATATATATATATATATATATTAATTTTGATTTGAACAGTCTTTTTACTTTTTGATTAAAGATAGCACTGTTTGAATAGTTTAATGTGATTGGATCGTGAGTAAATCAGTTTCCACGTGGGATGCGTTCTTTTGATTGGCTGAAACAAGGAAGATATCTGATTGGTTGCAGATCATTGTCGTCGTGCTGTGCATTCGTACCTGTTGAGACTGTTCTAACTCCATAGAAATACGGTCTCTAGTGGTCAGTAGAGGAACCACAGCCCCTAATGGACTGTAGAGGAACTGCAGCCTCTGGTCGTTGGTAGAGGAAACACAGCCTCTAGTGGTCAGTAGAGGAACTGCAGCCTCTGGTGGTTGGTAGAGGCACTGAAGTCTCTAGTGGTCAGTCAGAATTGCAGCCTGTAGTGGTCAGCAGAGGAACCACAGCCTCTAGCCTCCTTTCCATTATTTGAAGTTAGAGTTCTCTCAAATGGCCCGCTCATTTGCATGTTTGAGTCTGTGCAGATATTTGCTTGAGAAAATAAAAGCTCAGAGGTAATCACATCATTGTTGCCACAGAATGATTTGTTCCATTAGAACACTTTTATTGGTATATGTTTTATAAATCTGTAAAACTAAAATAGTTATTTCTTTCTTGCTTGAAGGCAGATTCATTGTTGTGACAGCGAGTGAAACGTGCCCCTCACGCTCTGCAAACATCATGCTGTGAAACTGACAACGCCTCTCTTTGTCTTCCTGTTTGAGGCGCTCTGCTGTGACTCTGTGTCTATTTATAGTTTTGTTATGATTCCCTTCATTTGCGGCGAAATTGCAGTCTCAATAAAAAAAAAAATGAGATTACGCTCGTTGGTTTCCAGTGAAAGTAGCAACAGATGATGCAAGCGAGGAAGAGTGTTTACCGGTGATGTGTGTGATGTTTATCTGAAGAGGCGCCGCTGCCTGAAAGAAGCTAAAAATACAAAACCAGCAGCAGCTGAAGCCTTTTCTTTTCCACACACACACACACACACACACACACACACACACACACACACACACACACACTGTAAATGCACTTTAAATTCACTGTAACCACGGTTCAACCAACAGTTTTTTTTTTTGGCAAGAATGAATGAACAAGGCTGCATTTGATATTTAAAACATCTTCTGTTTTTTCTTCTTAATCATATAAAATAAGCCCAAATAACATCTCCAGATCTGCTTAGTTGACAAAAGCACCACTATGATACTAATGCTGATTTATACTTCTGCGTCGAAGCTGTAGCTACTATGTAGGTTTGAATGCTATGGCAGAGTATGTAGTGTATGTAGTGTGCTATGCCATACTACATAGCACTATGGCATAGAATGCTACAATATAGGCTACTATATCGGCGTGAACTCTGCATTGTAGCCTATGATGTAGCCATAGCATTCACACCAATGCCATAACCTATAGGCTATGACATTAGTGTGAATGGTACACGTAGGTGAAGGTGATGGTGTAGCCTTGAGCGTAGGTGTGAACACTATGGTGTTGCCTTTGATCTCAGTTTGAATGCTATGGCATAGATGACAACTTAGGTGTGGATGGTATGGTGTAGACTATAACATAGCCTGACGTGCACCTCTTTCCAAATTCAAACTACATGTCATAGTGACACAGAAGAAACATGATTGTTATATTTATTAATACTTTTTTTTTCTCAAATTTCCCACCGCTGTTTCTTCTTTGTCATGTTCCAATATACTTTATTTGCTCCATTGCTGTGCCTGAGCTACATACAGGAAGTAAACTAAAAGAAGCACAGCAGTGTGAGCTACAGCACTGCAGAAGAAGAACCCACACTGCCACCCAGTGACTGGAGGTGGACGTACAGACAACAATGCAGCAGCCTGTTTAAAACCAGTTTATGAAGATTATTACTAGTACATGACCAGTTTGGAACCAGCTTATGAAGATTAGTACCAGCATATGACCAGTTTAGAACCAGTTTAGTGTCAGTTAAGCACCAGTCAGCACCAGTTCATGACCAGTTCAGCACCATTTCAGCACCAGTTAATGACCATTTAGGCACCAGTTTAGGACCAGTTTGCAGGCAAACGTTTGTGTTTCAGTTCGCTGACTGTCTATTTTCCGTCCTGAAACCTTCAGTCTCTTCATCCATCTGCTGTACATAAACTGGTCTTTATGTCACCCTGACTGTGTGAGCACGTGTGTGTGCATGTGCGCGTGTTATATCACACGTTTGTCCTCCAGAGTAATTACAGCAGCAGGTGTGGAGCTGAAAGGAGAAACTCACCTTGTTTAAACACAACACCAGGATACAATGACACAAACACACACACCTGTCTGCTGAGTACACACCTGTGTTCAGGTCTACGAGGATGTTTGGCAGCTCCACAGGTCAGAGGCAGTCCAGAGGTCCTGGAGGAAATTTGTTGGTATAAGAAGGTCCTGAAGAGGTTTTATTGATCATTTATGAGGATCAATGGGGTTTCAGATGAGCTGCTGTTTCAGTTGTTCTTGTTCACTCCTTCAGCAAACATAAGATTGGACGACCTCGGTGCTCAGGCTGAAGTCTGAGCATGAAGCTGCTGGTCAGATGAGGACCTGTTCATAGCATCACATTAGGTTTATTAAAACTAGAGCCCAGGAGCAACATTGATGTTGAAAAAAAGATGATGCCCCAACACAGAACCCTCTGGAACACCACTCATGGGTGCATCCGTGGGGGTGGTGTCTTTCAGAAGACTGGTAGTTGTTATTTTAGGTGAATCGTGTGGTTGTGAAGGGTTTTTGTGGTCACTGAGGGCATTGTAGGCATTTTAATTTCTAAGTAGGATTTTCAAATGGACAAAAGCTGAAATGAAATGCCGGATAAGAGTGGCAATCAATCAGGCACTGGAGGTTTGACGATCATATGACCCGTTCTTCTGGGGGCTGTTTGCTCTGAGGCTGTTTGTCACCGTTTCACTGGACACTGTATCGACCGCACTCGAGTAGGTCACTGATCTGTTTAATGAGCTGCAGAAAGGGCTGTTTGTTTCTACGGCAACAGGCACATCATGTGAAGGAAGGGTCACTGGTTTGAATACAACAGTAACTCCCACTATTTTCACCTTTTTATCCTTTATATTTCTTCCTAACCTTGAAGAACTGCACACCTGAGAAGACGTCAGAGCTCAAAAGACACAAAAAGAAAGTGGCTATAAAAAGATATAATGATAATCTCTCATGTGGTTTTATTTTCAGATCACAGAGCAGCTGAGTTTCCAGTTATAGTCCTTTGAGGAAGACAATATTCAGCTGAGATGAGATAAAAGTGGACAAAAACAGGCCTCATTCTCCAAAACTGCCAGGATAAAGAGAGAAGAACAAGCAGAAACACTGGGCTTTTGTCCAAATAGACACATAATTTACTTGGTATAAAAGGTGTTTGTGGGGGAAAGAAGGATAGGGGTTCATTACTGCAGTAGGAGTCACGTCGAGACTCTGTGGTGTTACGCTCTTATTTCCAGGCGGCCGGCTCAGATTAGTTGATGCTATCAGTGTGCAGGGTGTTATTTTTCCTCATCGGGTGTGCAGCTCTGACATTCACCTTGGAGAGCACATTATCATGGAGATAAAGACAGCATGTGCAGGCACCCTCATCCCTCCATCCCACCGTCCTGCCCTCACCTCTTCTGGCTGGAGACTGTGACTGCCGACCAGCAAGCTGCGCAGCTGAATCTGTCTGGGAAAGGCATCATGGAGAGGTCAGGACTCCAGCTGCTTCTGTTGTAGACAAAAAAAAAACAAACAAAAAAAAAACAACTTTCATCTGGCCTTCATCAGGGTCATTGGTAAACATACGATAAACCGAATCTAGAGTCCAAGAAACATAAAATACAGACTACCTGTTGGATAAAGATGCAAATTGGGAGGTGGGTTGGTACCTGGTTAGATGCTTTCACACATCTCCTTCTCCCAGGATGTAATAAAAGAACCCAGATGATCTGTTTTTAAAAGATTCAAGATTGAAAACTGATACAAATGACAAAAAATAAATAAGACATTGAAATGAGAATATATGCTTCATGTATATGCTATTTTAGTGAGTTTAAAAGGTTGTGTGTGTCAGAGTTTAAATTGTTACTGCTTTTTTTGAACCTGAACCTGTTCAGTCAACTTTTAAACCTCCAAAGTACAATCTGGTGTTTTGGCCTGCAGGCGATTAGTGTTCACTTCTTAAGACTCATTTATCATGTCATGTTTATGTTCTGAACTGACTTTGTATTTAAGGAACTCCACATCATGAACACATCCAAGACGTGGTTATCATTGATCTGATGAGGCGTTATGGCTGACAATGTATTACGGTTGATGATGGGTTATGAGTAAAGATTATGGAGTTAGAAAGGTCTCAGTATTCACAAATGCGCAGGACAAGATTCACATGTATATTTCTGATTCACACACAAATATGACTTGATTTACAAATGGCTTCTCGTCTGTGGAGTTCACTGCATTTGTGTATTTTGAGACCCTCCTGACATGCCTCAACTAACAAATGCATTTTTTTAAAACATGGAATGATCTTCAACCAATCAGATATCTTCCATGTTTTAGAGCAGCTTTAGCTCAATAGGCTAGTCTATTACTCAGTAAATATTTGATTTGATTCTAGCCCTGCCTTTGTTAATATTTTTCTTCTTTTTAGCACAAGTTTATAAACATTATAAACAGTCCATGGTATTCTTGAAGTATTCTTCATGATACTCTCTCTATGAGAAAAAAAAAAAAGCGAGACTATGGTTTGAAACAAGTTCCACCTCTTCGGTTGATGTTTATCAGATGTTATAATTAGCTGGTCAATGTACTGTCTTATGGCCGATATCGGCCAGATGTATGTGTGCTGTCTGGGATTTGAATGATTTAACGTGGGGTGCGTTCTTATGATTGGCTAAAACATGGAAGATATGTGATTGGTTGCAGATCATTCTGTGTTTTAAAAAAAAAAATGCATTTGTGAGTTGAGGCACATCAGGGGAGTCTCAAAATACACACACAAGTCCACAGACCAGAAGCCATTTGTAAATCAAGTTACATTTGTGTGTGCATCAGAAATATACGTGTGAATCTTGTCCTGCGCATTTGTGAATCGTCATGCGCATTTGTGACTATTGAGACTGTTCTAACTACATAGAAGATATGTTGCAATTGATGATGTGTTACAGTTGATGATGCGTTATCGTTGATAATGCATTAAAATCAATGCCTTAGAGCTCATGATGTATCATGGTTGATGATGCTTTACAGTTGATGACGCGTCATAGTTGATAACACGTCACAGTTAATGACACGTTACAGTTGAGTGTGTGTCACAGTTGCATATGCATTACAGTCGATGCCTCACAATTAATGATGCATTATGGTTGATGATGCGTTACAGTTGGGTATGTGTTATTACAGTTGATGATGCGTGACAGTTGAGATGTTATGGTAGATTCGGGCAGTGGTGCTTCTGATGTATATTTGTCATACTATATACAGCCAATTGAATTACCTCCCACTTGCTACACAAAATTAAGCCCTGCCCCCATGTATGATTTCATTGGCCACCTCTACCTGCATAGCTGCAACTTGATCAGCTGACTTGATCTGTTGACTTGATTGGTTGACTTGCAATCAGCTGACGTTTGCATCGCTGAAAATTCCCCAACTGTTGACAGAAGCAATGCTGCTCGTGCTGCAGAACATGATGTCAGTTCTGATGTATTACAAATCAAAACCTATAACTGAGAGTTCAGTCACCTTTCTCAATTACACTTTTTTCCGTTTGTGGTTGCAGTTCTGAAATAAGTGCCAAATTGGGACAACAGCAGAGAAACCGGGATATAGCTGAGATGTCGTTGCTCATTGGCTGCTGAATAATCTGATAATCTTAGCTCAGATCTGAGGTGCCAAACTCTTTCATCATGAGCTATTGTGAGCCACATCATCACCATGGTTACTGTCGTTCGTTTTTCTCACCCTGCTATATTGTCAGATTTCCTGCTAGTTCCTGGACTTGCGATGTTTTATCATAAAATGTGAAATTTCACAAAAATCACAACGTTTATTATAATATTGAGACTTCTGTTAATAAAATCAAAATTTCCTTTATTAAATTATAAATCACAAAATAATATTTTTTAATCTCTTTGTAACTGCAGAAAAATTGACTGTAAAAAAAAGTTAATATTGTTGTAAAATTGCAAGATCAAGAATTTGTATTATGTGGTCACTTTTTAACTTGAAATTACATTTTTTGTTGGAAGATAGCAACTTTTCAACACATTCTGATGTAAAATTACAACAGTTGTCAAGTTTCAGTTTTTTCTATAATTTAAACTTTTTTTTCTAAAATCATAAATGTTTTTTACAAAAATCACAAGTTTAGACAGAAAGTAGCAACTTTTTGTTGCAAAATCTTTTTCAATCTTTTGCTAAATCCTGGTTTTCTTACATAAACCAGCTGCTCTCCACCATAGTCATTCAACTTTTTGATGTCAGAACTGAATCAAATATTTTCTCAGAACTGTTTGTTAGATGTTTATTTTTCTTCAAACGCTAATGATACATGCTTTTACATCAGTCCCAAAAGTCCCAAATAACACTAAACAGAAGTCACAAAGTTTGTATGTGCTAGTTTTTTGGGTTTTTTTCTTTTCAAAGATTAACTAGAAAAGTCTGAATACTCTAAATATGGAGATAAACTCTCTAAGTTGTCAATGCTGCATTTATCAGCAGAAGTTTGGTTCTCTGATGTCAATGTATTAAGTCCTGAGTCATTCAGTGGCCAATGAGCGACTAGATCTCAGCTACGTCCCACCTTCTCTGCTGTTGACTGATGTGGCGCTGATTTGACACTCATTTCAGAATTGAAACTTCAAAAAGAAGAGAGAGTTTTAGAACTGAAAGAAGAAAGGAAAAATTGAACTGAAAAAGATGATCGAAGTCTCGGCTACAGATTTTAATTTCTTGGTTACAGATTCTGGGTTTTTGTTCTCAGATTTTGCTCTCTGTTGATGCTGAAAATGAGAAAGGTGGTGGGTCACATGTTCTCTGTGTTCTTGGCGTGACTTACCTCCGTGTACACAGACCAGCCGACCGTGAACTGTGAATGTATCGCGGTGACGACCAGATGGTGCTGCTCGGAGACCGTCATCAAGGTGACTTCTGTGCTGGTGAAGGCAACAACCCACAAAAACTGAGGACATTCATCAAAAAACATACAAACATCTGTAGACCTATGCATGTGAGGACCACGATTCATGTATGTTTGATGATTAAAGATGTTGTCAGAGATTAAATGACTTAAAAGCAGCACTCTGCTCCACTAAAACAAAAAAAGTTGGTGAGTTTCCTGAAAAAGACTGAAGCAGATAAATGGATGGAAACTTCAACCAGGGAAGATGTGAGTGATTGATAGAAACTCAAGTCAAAACCATTGTTCAGCTCCTGATCAATAGATGGTATTGGCTTTTTCTTTGTTTGTACGTTAATGGTTCAGTCCAGGAGTACAAGGTTTTGGTTGTTCTGGATAGGTGATGTCATTGATTCTGGTTATAACTTTCATGGACAGAATTTCTAGAAGCTGCCAAGAGGTGGACGGATTCAAAGTTACGTTTGTGCCTTTTGCAGATGATGTGGTCCTGTTAGCGTGATGATTTTATTTAAAACAGCAGCTGAAATTCTAGAAGTTAACACAAATTCTGGGAGAAAATAACTCAAATGACAAGGAAATGATCCGTCCACGCAGCAAGATGTTTTTATTTTTTATTTCCAGTTTTTAGATCTAGGAAGAGTTTAAGGGTTTTAAACAAGTGAAACAAAAAATAAAGAAAGAGTTTTAGATTAAATTACCTAAAACCAGACTACATTAAAGTAACAAGTAAAAAACACTGATAAAACAAATAACAAATTATAACAAATTAATTAATTAATTCTTAATTCAAGATCACTGAAAAATAAAAACCCAGGAACATGTAAATAATAAAAAAAATTAATAAACTAAAATCAATACATTTAAAAAGAAATAAGAATAAAACAAAATAAATTTAATATACAATAATAAACATAATAAATAGATAAATGTAACAAAAGAAAATCAATGAAAAAAGAAAAAAGTGAAATTAATTAAAATTTGCAGTTTTTCTCAAATGTGGTTACCTGAACCTATTTTTTTATTTTTTATTTTTGGACTGTAGGCATATGTAGTAGATAATTAAAAGATGGCAAATTTAAGAGTATATGCTGATCAATATATGTGGACCCAGAAGCTGCTATACGGACCTGGACCAATAATCGCGAAATTACTAATGTGGTTTTAAAATTTGTTGTTACAGTTTTCACCGGCACAAATTTTGTTGTTGGCTGTACTGGTTCAGCTGACCAGAAAAAACACGGGCCAATCAGATACGAGTTAAGTCATCCCACGTGATATTACACAGCCAATCAAATGATGTTGTGGCTATGAGTGAGACAGAGGCCAAGGAGCATGAGATAGCAAAAGAATAGGCAGAAAAGATAGACAAGATAGTGAGCAAAAAGGCAGAAAGAAATAAGAGACAGGCAGGGAAAAACAAGTACTCATGGTACTCTCCAAGAAGAGAAAAGTGGTTATTGAAGACAGAGCTTTCAATCTATAATGGACAGACTCCATGTGGTTTAGTGTGATCTAGACTGAAGTCGGGCAGCACGGTGGCTTAGTGGTCAGCACTGTTGCCTCACAGCAAGAAGGTTCCTGGTTCGAGCCTCCACAGGGGC
>JBAMYA010088973.1:0-22084 GCA_037176975.1 Arrhamphus sclerolepis | reverse complement strand
TTGTATGTTAGGAAAACTTGGGTACGAACTGATAGCACCTTCTCTTACAGTCCTATTTGCAGATCAGTTTCCTGACAGAGCCACTTCAGACTTTTGAGGCACCAGGATGCTGCTGGCATGTAAAATTAATTTAAGACGAAAAGTTTCTGTTGTAACCCAGCCTTTAATAGCAGTTTGATTACAAGTTAAGGAAGGAATTAATTTGCAGATATTCATGTTTGAAAGCTCAAGCTTTGTTTATATTGATGTTCTTTCAGGTTCATCAACCTGCTTACCATGTTTGTCTTTTCTGAGCAAAATAAAGTGGAAAAAGTGAAGCTGACCAGTGTCCTCTGGTGCTCCAACACTGGTTCGAGTTACAGTAACCACTGAAGTTTAATAACTCGACAGTGGGTGATATCTGTAAAGCAGAATCAAGATCACCTTTGTGTGTGTGTTGGGGGGGCTAACACTCTTTCAAAAAAAATCATTACAGTGTCACAAGTAGAAGTCATGGCTGAATGATCGCATTAAACTATTAAACTATCTATTCAGATCATCGACATACTTTATTGACGTCTCCAAAATGATCGTTTATGATGGATTTTAGGACTGAACTGAACCCGTTTCAGCTTCATGAAGGAGGAGACAGAAAGAAACTCTGCTATGCTGAAGTAAAACTGCTTCCAACCAGGTTTAGAGTTGGAGTCAGTTGCCGCAGTAACAGACTCCGAGTATGAGCTACCTCAGTTTCTGAAACCGGCTCAACTGAACCCTCTGGCTCAGAGGTCAGTAACCTCGCTTTGTGAAACGCAAAACTCTGAGTTCCTGTTCAACATGCTCGGAGTTTCCACATAACCCGCTTTGCGAAACGGACCCCTGTGGTAGATGATGGAAGAAAAAAACAAAACAAAACCTTGAAATCAGATGAGGATGGGCTGCTGCGTAGTGCTTTAAGCAGGCAGCCCATGAGGCCGCAGTCCTCCTGCAGTGGTCCCGAATTGAGTCCCAGCTCATGAACCTTTGCCGCATGTCTTCCCCCGTTCTCTTTACCCTGTTTCCTGCCTGTTTACACTGTTAATAAAGGCCGCTGGAGCCAGAAAAACCTTTAAAAAAATAAAAATCAGATGAGGAGAGGAGGACAGGAGGAAGTGCAGCAGCAGATGCACCTTCTGACTGCTGCTGTAGGGGGAAGTTATTCATTTCTTTTAGCCTTTTTTGCAGTCGTCAGTTAGCTTTTCTGCCTTGAGGTCACAAGTTTGAGAGTTTTATTTTTATTAAAGCAAAATCAAGCAATAACCTCGACTAATTCTTTCCCCCACTTTTTTCTCTTTATTTTGAAATCGTTGAACTTGAGCTCTACAAATTGTAACAGCCAGCTCTACATACAGTGTTACCATTTAGCACCATTAGGTGGCGCCTCCCTTTGTTTTAGTGTTTTGTTCCACTCTGGGACTTGCCTTTTTTTTTTCTTCTTTTCCTTTACTTTTTAGTAATGAGGACTGCTGGTGCAGGCTACACGCCAAAACGTCGCTGAACTTTCATCTATGGAATGCCGTGAGACCTGGCGTTGTATGGTCTTTATTATCGCTGCGAATAAACGCACAGTGTGTGAGTCCCTCAGCCCTGTCTCCTGTGTCGTTGTCGGTCCTGCACTGGAGTTAGGTTAACGTTCAGCGGCTAGGCCTTGCACCAACACCACGTTACAACATGAATTCTGCTAGTAGTAGTTAGTAGTTTTCTCTATTTTCCATACATTGTCTCTAATGTTTGCCCTTTAATACAACCCACTGCACACCCTTCACACTTCACAATTCTGCACACACCCCACCCTCACTGTCGTGCCTCTATTGTCCTGTCTTTAAATGTTCCACTACTGGTGATCCTTAGTCCTCTCTGACAAAAAGAAGTACAAAAAGTCATTTATGAAGTTTTTATTGTACTGACTGACCACCACACTCAACACAGTGTGAGAGCTGCCATGTTCAAATAGGCTCAGCTCATAGCTACTAAAAGGGGTTGGAGACAACAGTTTACAGTTAAAGCAACTCCTAAAAACAGCCACTATTCCTCCTCCTCGACCTGACATCCGTGGAAAATTAAAATAGCAGCAGTTCTGCAGTAAAAGTTCATTAAAAGTGCTGGACTCACCAAAGCCACTTGTACAAGATTCTGTTATGAAAAAGAAATCCTTAATGATGAAGGTTTTATTTGCCAGCGACCTAGCGATAATCAAGCCGATCCTGACAGAGACCGACGGGTCTACGTCTTCAGCCGCTGCTCGAGAGACCCGACACAGAGGCTGTAGGTTGAGAAGATTTACCATGCATCTACAGGGATGAGGAGAGCAGGGACCACAGGGCTGGAACCCTCCATTTAGGCCGCTGCCTGGAGGTATCAGTTAGGCATCAATGGGGTCCAGTACATGTTGTGGAACAAAGAGGCAAGGCACCAATCGATTTGCAAATAAATTCTTTAAAAATCAGACAATGTGATCTTATTGGATTTTTTTTTTTCTCATTTTGTCTCTCATAGTTGAGGTATACCTATGACGGAAATTACAGGCCTCTCTCATCTTTTTAAGTGGGAGAACTGGCACAGTTGGTGGCTGACTAAATACTTTTTTTCTCCACTGTATAGTGTATTCAAATCTGTACATATTCCACCTATGTTGTTCATATTTGCACATACTGTACATACACAGACTGTTTATTGTTGTATTTATCCCACCTATACCACCTGGAGACCACTTAGACCAGGGATGGGCAACTCCAGGCCTCGAGGGCCACTGTCTTGCATGTCTTGCATGTTTCTCTGCCACAACACACCTGATTCAAATTAATTAGATCACCATCAGCTGGTCATCCAAGCCTGCACAAGTCTGTTAACGACATTCATTAGAATCAGGTGTGTTGTGGCAGGGAAACATGCAAGACATGCAGGACAGTGGCCCTCGAGGCCTGGAGTTGCCCATCCCTGACTTAGATCCTGACTCTCTCCTTCTCCCCTTCCAGACCTACAAGCTACATTAACATCATGTCTTCAGACCTTCTGTGTTACATTAACGACTATTTATTTGGGACCACCTCATCCTATTGTATATATGCATATTTATATTTATATAATATTTATAGCATTCAGCACTACAGCTCCTCATTTTTATAACATGGCTTAAATACTGCACACACATATATATATATATAAATATGTCTATGTAGCCTACAGGCCTGTGGCACTGATGTCTGTAGTCACAAAGTCATTTGAGTGTCTGGTCCTCTCCCACCTCAAGTCCATCACCACCCCTCTCCTTAATGCACTGCAGTTCTCCTACAGAGCCAACAGATGATGCTGTCACCCTGGTCCTTCACTCTTTCCTGCAGCATATGGATCACCAACTCCCTGATGAACCAGAGGCACCATGTGCAGCCGGGAAAGAATGTCCCAGACATCTGAAACATGAGCACCGGCACACCTCAGGGCTGTGGACTTTCCCCTCTGATCTTCTCCATGAACACAAACTGCTGCACCTCCAGCATCAGTCTGTGAAACTGCTCAAGTTTGCAGATGACACCACCCTCATCAGGCTCATCTCGGATGATGAGTCTGCCTACAGGAGGGAGGTGGGTCTGCTGGTGTCCTGATGCAGCAGCAACAACCTGGAGCTCAACACACAGAGGACAGTGGAGATGATCATAGACCTTAGGAGAGTCACAGCCCAACCAACCCCCCTTGCACTCCCAGACTCCCCCATCTCCATTGTGGGCTCCTTCCACTTCCTGGGCACCACCATCATCCAGGACCTCAAGCGGGAGCCAACCATCAGCTCCCTCATCAAAAAGGCCCAGCAGCTGAGGAAACTGAAATGCCAACTATGATGATGATGATGCAGTTCTACACAGCCATCGTAAAGTCCATCCTTGCCTCCTCCATCGCTGGGGCCTCCACCAGCGACAGACAGAGACTGCAGCACATTGTGCTCACTGTTAAGAAGGTGATCGGCTGCAACCTCCCATCTTTACAAGACCTGTATGTCTAAAAGTCTATAGGACGTGCAGGTCTGATTCGAGGCTGACCCTTCTCACCCTGGACACAGTCTGTCTAGCTCCCTCCCCTCCGGCAGGAGGCTACGCTCCATCTGGACCAGAACCTCATGCACTATTATGTTCTTGAACATTGTACATCTGTAAACATATTTCTAGTGTTTTTTTTATCTCTTCTTTTGATTCTGCATGCTAATTGCTATAATTGGTATGCATGCTATTTTTTTATTAGGGTCCAAGCACTAGCGTGTGAAAGCCCTATTGTAATTAGGGCCCAAGCACTGAGAATGCGAAGGCCCTCTTGAAACTGAAGGAATTCTTTATTATTATTCTTTTTCTTCCGGTGCTGAAAGGTTCGCATTTTTGAGGGCTTTAACATATTGGAAAAGTTGGCATTTTTCACAGAAAAGTTTCCCCCCCCAGTAAAATTTTTTTTGGTAATAAGTTTGTGAATGGGCGTGTCCAAATTTCTCTATAGCGCCCCCAAACGTAAGATCTGGAACTGAACTGAAAAGGTGTAAGGGTACAAGGAAAAGGCCAGGAATAAAAACAATAATAATAGTAACTTAAATTTATATAGTGCCTTTCAGGGTATCCAAGGTGCTTTAAATATATGATAGGGGTAGGGGGTAGGTTAGATGGTTATGGGGGAGAGGGGAGGAAACAACAAACAGATATAGTAACTAGGACTGGTTATGAAAAGCCGTTTTGAGTACTGATTTTGAAAGTGTCCAGGGTTGAGGCATTGTGGATATTGGGAGGGAGGGAGTTCCAGAGAGTTGGGGCAGCCACGCTGAAGGCACAAAACTCTTTAGTCCCCAAAACTCTTTAGTCTGGTGCATGGGATGGACAGCAGGCCCGAGTCTGAGGACTGCAAGTTCTGGGATGGTGTGTGTTGGTGGAGAAGGTCAGACAGGTAAAGGGGGGCAAGTGCATGGAGACACCTGTAAGTGAGAAGGAGGAGTTTTTAAGAAATACTGTATTTGACTGGGAGCCAATGGAGTTCGATGAGGGTGAGAGTAATGTGTTGCCAGGGCTTGGTGTAGTTCAGAGCCCTGGCAGCTGAGTTCTGTACTCACTGGAGCCTGTCCAGGGTTGTAGTGGGAACCCCAAACAGGACTGCAGACGGGAGAAAATGAAAATATGAAGGGTCTTGGCAACGGAGTCAGAGAGTGAGCGCCAGAGACGGGCGATATTCCTGAGGTGGTAGAAGGCAAACCAGGCTATGGATTTGATGTGGGACTGGTAGAAGAGGGTGGAGTCCATGATGATGCCCAGGTTGCGCATTTCCTCCGATGGAGCGATTAGACAGCCGTCCACACGGAGGAAGAGATCTCCGACATCAAAAGCACAGAATTTGAGGCCACGACCATGAGCTCTGTATTTTTTACTGTTTAGTTGAAGCCTTGAGGGACGCCATGGCTGACTGGGACAAGTGGGGAGGAGGTGCCGTTAATGGTAACCAACTGTGATTGTTTGGAGAGGTATGACGGAACCATACCAGGGCAGTACCAGTAATGCCAAAGTGATGGGATAGACATTTGAGGAGGATCTTATGTGAAACAGTGTCAAAAGCAGCAGAGAGGTCCAGGAGAATGAGGATACTGATTTTGCCAGAGTCTGCAGCAATGAGAAGGTCATTTGTTATTTTGATGAGGGCGGTCCC
Source organism: Arrhamphus sclerolepis (assembly GCA_037176975.1). Taxonomy (NCBI): domain Eukaryota; kingdom Metazoa; phylum Chordata; class Actinopteri; order Beloniformes; family Hemiramphidae; genus Arrhamphus; species Arrhamphus sclerolepis. The sequence continues at coordinate 16,399 of JBAMYA010088973.1, read as the reverse complement.
TGTGCTGTGCTGTTGTCTGTATGCTGATTGCATAGGTTCAAAGAGCTCATGGTTGGATAGGTGTTGGTGAAGCTGAGCAGCAACTGCTTTCTCCAGAACTTTGCTGAGGAAATAAGTTGCTGAGATCTTCAGGGTGGAGACCAGGCTTCTTCAAGATGGGAGTGAATGAAGCAGTTTTGAAACTGGAAGGAAAAATACTGGATGTTAGGGGGGAGTTTATAATATCTGTGATGGAGGAGCAGAGACCAGGGAGGCAGACCCTCACCAAAGAAGTAGGCATTGCATCCACCATACATGTAGAGGCCTTGGCCTTTGATACAAGACCTGAAACCTGGTCAACATTCACAGGAGTGAAGGAGGAGACAGGCTGCTCAGTGATAGAGACACACTGAGAGGAGAGGGTGCAGATGCTAGAAGTGTTTAGTGGATGGAGTCAACTTTTGCCCGGAAAAAGTTGAGGAACTTGGAGCAGAGATCCTGGGTGTCAGTAGTAGGAAGGACGACTGGTGGAGGGCGGAGCACGTGGTTAATGGTGGTAAAAAGTGTCCTTGGGTGATTTTGTTGTGAGCCAATGAGGGTAGACTAATACTTGGTCTTGGCCTTGGAGAGTTCCTCCTTGTAGGACGCCTCATGGTCTTGGAAGGCCATACAATGGACGGTGAGGCCAGTTTTTTTGAAGAGCCTCTCCAGCCGTCAACCTGTGGCTTTCATGGTGTGGAGGTGGATGTTGGACCAGGGAGCTGGGTGGGTGTAGGAAACAGTCCTGGTTACTAGGGGTGCCAGAGAGTCCAGGGTAGAGGATAGAGCAGCATTATAATTCAAGACAAGTCTCTCAGGTGAGGTATCAGTGGGTGCTGGTGACAAATGCATTCAGAGGAGGTTAGAGAGAGCTACTGGATCCACGGACTTAATGGCTCTTAAAGAAGTGGTGCGTCTTGGACGCTGAGAGGGTGGGGGAATAGAGAGAGGGAGAGCAAAAAGAACCCTAAGATGGTCAGACACCGCCAGGTTTATGCATTGCAGATGAGAGGTTTGAGTGCCAGTGGAGCAGACTAAGTCGAAGGTGTGACCTTTGATGTGGGTGGGGCCGTGGACATGTGTAAAGTTGAGACAGTCCAGGAGTGAGAGGAAATCAGCGGCAAAGTCGCAGCTGGAGGAATCCACATGAATGTTGAAGTCCCCCTGCAGGAGAGTGGACGGTAACTTTGAACTGGGAGAGGTCAGAAGCTCTGTGAGTTCAGACAGAAAGGTGGTGCAGGCCTTTGGGAGGCAGTAGATGAGGACAGCCAGTTGAGCTGAGGAGACCCAGAGAGTGAGAATGTAATACACTCAACTGATGTCTGATAGGAGCAGGGATTTCCTTAATCATTAAATTAAACTGTTTTGTCATATTGACCATTGTCACATTTGGAGGGAAAAGGGGGGAAGCTTGCGAGTCTGAGAACACCATTCAAACTGTGGGGGGAAGGTGGCTCAGTTGATAGAGTGCTCAGCCATGAACTTGAAGGTTGGTGGTTCGAATCCTAGTTTCTCCTGTCTGTTTCTTTGTGCCTGCCTAAGTGTCCTTGGGCAAGACACTTTGCTCCCAGTTGTCTGGCCAGCACCGTTGTATGGCAGCTCCACCAACAACCGGTGTGTGAGTGAGTGGATGAATGAACAGTGCAAAGTGCTTTGGTGCTGTAGAAATACAGTTGAAAAGTCCTATATAAGTGTAAGCCTATTACCAAGTACGGAGTGAAAGCATCATTCAAATTCAGTTCAGTTTAAAAATATGTTGGATATCCCCCGAAGGATTTAATCCTTGTAGTAGTTGTACTACTTGTAATACTTGTAGTAGTTGTCGTTATTTAAGTCTGTTTAACGATTCATTGTAAATGGTTATTGCTGTTGGCAGGAAGGATTCACCTGTAGTGCTCTGTGTTGCAGCAGATCTGAGGAAACGTCTGAGGAAGCTTCTTTTTGAAGACACACATTGTTGCTGAATCACTGTGCAAAAAGGAAATTCAGGATTGTTCATGATGTTTTTTCCTTTTATAAAGAATACAATCAGCTCCAGTCTTCATTATCAGTTTGTTCAGTCTCTTTAAATGACTGGCTCTGATGCTGCTCCCCCAAAAGATGACTGCAGATAAGACAGAACTCTCCACAAGACTTAGAGCAGACATACAACATCTGACTGCAAATACTGAAAGACCTAAGCTTCCTCAAGAAACAAAGTCTGCTCTATCCCCTCTTATAAACAGCATCAGTGTTGTGTCTCCAGCCCAGTCTGTTGTCCAGGTGAACACTGAGGTGTTTATACTCAATCATCACCTCCTATGATGGTGCTGTTTGGCTTAATCCTGGTTCTCCAAAAATCCACAACCATCTCCTTTGTTTTGTTTACATTCAAGATGAGATGATTGTTCCCACCATGCCACAAAATGGTCCACCAGTTCTCTGTCCTCAATCTCTTGTCCATCAGCTGCAGTCATCTGAGTATTTCTGCAGGTGACAGGACTTCTACTGGAGTCGGAGGTCCACGGAATGAAGAGGAATGGTGAGGGTCCAGCTCCCTGTGGTGCTCCTGAGCTGCTGACCTCCTGCTCAGACATACAACCATTCAGTTTCACAAACTGGTCTGTTTGTCAGGTCGTCAGTAATCCAGGTGATTGTGGAGGCTTCAACCTCTGCTTTCTGGGGTTTCTTGAGCAGTAATGCAGCTGGATGGTGTTAAATGCACTGGAGAAATGGAAGAACATCGTCCTCACAGTGATGCTGCTTTGTCCAGACGACTGTGGGTTCATTGAAATAAGTGTATGATGGTGTCTTCAACTCCAACCACACAAGGATATTCAAACTGCAGAGGGTCCTGGAAAATGCTTATTGCTTGCTCAGGTGGACCAACAAAATTCTCTCTAGGACGTTCATGATGTGGTTTATTAGAGCTGCAGGTCTGTAATCGTTATTCAAAGATGAATGAGATCTTTTTGGAACGGGAACATGGCAGGATGTCTTTCACAGCACCAGAACCTTCTCCCGGCTCAGACTGAGGTTGAAGAGGTGCTGGAGAATCCCACATAGCTGGTCAGGTTTTCAGGACTCTGGGGCTGACACCATCTCGTCCTGCAGCCTTGTTCCTGTTCAGTCTGTCCAGCTGCCTCTTCACTGCTATAGACAGGCTGGTGGGGGGACCCAGCATCTCCTGTTGTGGTTGGAGACTATGATGAAGCAGAAGATCCATGACTGAGGTGGAAGATGAGAGAGCGGAGATGTGACAGGGAAGCTGTGGGTCAATGGAGGATGGGAGGTGTGTTTGGGTGGGGGAGGAGGAGAGGATGCTGAGATGGTTCCTGAACTGAACCTGTTGAGGAATGTGTTCAGTTCATTTCTTCTATCCAGACTTCCATCTATCTGATCCTCCTCCTACTTGAATCCTTGACCTAAGATCTCTGATGTTGTTCTGCTGGAGCTTCTCCTCCAGCTTTCTCTCTACACTTCCTTGTTCCTCCCTGAAAGGTCTTTTTTTTTCTCCCTGAAAGAAGCTCTTTCAGGTTATCGCCACAAGAACTACAAGAATAATGGAGCACATAGTTAATAATATAGGGGCCTTCATAGCCTACATCACTGTGACGTCACAACGCTAGCTGGAGGCAAAACAAAGGGAACCTGGAGGAAGGCACTATAGACACTGTACGAAGAATGTCGTCCTGCTGTATTTTTGGGTGCCAAAACCAAAAAACTAAAAACACAAACTTAAAATTTTACTGAACACCAGCTGCTGCAACTCAAAAAAAAAATAGTAGACAGCTGTGGTTGAACGTGATTAAACAAAAAGATTGGACTGAAAATATAATCAAAAACACTTCATATGAGGAAAGGTGTTTAATATGCAATATATTATCAGTTTTAGCCTGAATAACGCCATTGACTAGACTAAACTGAAATAACACACAGTTAATCATTACTTAGGGAATTATTGTTATATGTAAACGTTAATGCTAACGGATAGCAAACTCAACATTGTCCAGCCAGAAGTATCAGCTGCATTAACCCCGCAGTGGTTAACTTCTTGTAATATCTTTGTTGGAGAGGCTTCTTTGGACAAAGACAGCCCAGACTTCGTCCCCTCTGTGTTTTCCTATGGACAACAGTCTTCCAGTTCCGAGGAAAAGCTGAGGAGGTTGGTGTGGGTGCGCGTGTGCGTGCGCGTGTGTGTGCATGCAGTGGCTGCTTTTCTTTCCCTTTTATCAAAGTGGAAAAATGACTTTTTTGTCACCCAGACAGATGAATTTTGTGACAAGGTGAATATTTTGACTATTTATTTTCAGGCTGGAGAGGAAAAGAGAGTCTGACAGTGGAGAAAGATGTTCCTTGCACAGGTTAGGGCAGTTAAAGAGCTATATTCACATTATAAGGCTGCTGTGGAACTGATCTTTTCTTTCTACAAAGGCCTTGCATTTGATGTTTCTTACTGGACTAACATCTGCTATTTTTAGTTGGGTAATGGCAAAAATAAAAGATAATGTGCAGAGGTGCAATTCAACCCTAAAGTTGGAGGATCATTTATTAGTTGTTCTCATGAAGCTCAGATTGGGGCTTAGTAACCGAGATATAGCCTGCTGATTTAAAATTTGTGAAAGCACAATAACTCTGATTTTAAGATCCTGGTTGCCTGTAATGGCAAATGTACTTAACCCCCTTATTAAGTGGCCAAGCAAAGGTGGAGTCCTTAAGAACATGCCAAATTGCTTCAAGAGACATTTCAGAAGATGTCGCTGTGACTGTACAGAAATATTCATAGAGAGGCCGACTAACCTGACTGCCAGAGCTCAACCCGGTCTAATTACAAACATGACAACACAATGAAGTACCTGGTTGGAATAACGCCTCAGGGGCTGTTTCATTTCTTTTACAGGGTTGGGGTGGGAGAGTGTCAGACAAACAAATAATGTTAGAATCCAGGTTTTTGCATTTGTTAGAGCCAAGAGATTAAATTTTAGCAGACAGGTTTTTTTGATCAGGGATGAACTAGCTGCTCACGGTGCCACCCTGCATATACCAAGTTTCACCAAAGGGAAGTGTCAGTTATCCGCTTGTGATGTTGATACCTCACGACTGTCTCATGTGAGAATTCATGTTGAAAGGGTAATAAGCAAGCGGAAGAGTTTCAAAATTTTGCAGTCTACTATTCTAATTTCACAAGTTAGTCTTTTGGATGACATGGTAATTGTGTGTGGGGCTCTAACCAATCTTTGCAAATCTGTAGTATCAAAAAAAGAGCGGGTACGATGAGCGCCTGACTGTATTGGTTAAGTGCTGTCAAGTGGAAAAATTAAGTGCTTCACTACACAAGCCAGCATTAACTTGTTCATACAAACATTCTCACACCCAAAACAATTCAAGAGGTCGTCTAGATTTTGTCTGTATGTGAAGCTATTAAATCACTATTTGTTTTTGTAAAGTATGTATATAAAATAAAGCTGTTTTTGGTACTTGTAAATATGGGTAATTTGGAGAAACAAACACTGTATTTTTTTTTCTATGATTGTGAAGTGACAGGTTTTTGTGAGTTGATATGTAAATAAAAATCCAAGAGAACGGAAAACTGAAATTGTCTTGTTTTTTTCTTTTAATGAAATTAATCTGTTTCAAGATATGCAGCAATTATAAACAGTTAATCCATGAACCATAAGCTAATTTTGGCTGTACAATTAAATTAGACAACCTAGAAAACCACACAAACAAAATGCAACAGAAGAAAATATATACAATGGGATTCTTAAATCTTCAGTATTTTTAAACACTGCAGGTAAATGTGCAGTAAAGTACAATCTCCAACTTCAGTGCAGTGCATCATCATTTAACAATAGTGACTGTTCAATGGAAGCAGGATGAGTTTTTGCTGTCATCTGCACTGAGTGCAGTGCCAGTTCTGCAGCCTTCTCTTCACCTGTGCACAGTTGCAATGGAAAAAAAAAATCACGGAAAATTGGAAAAATGATCACATCACGCACGTGATCATTTTTCCAAACCGTGGCATTGTGGATGTATGGCAAGATACTGGTAAGAAGTTCTGGAAAAATACATGTTATGTAACACTGTTTTGCTTTAGGTAAAGCACTGTGCAAGAGCTCTTCATCTCTTCCGATTTGATTCGCAACCATCTCCGTGGTAATCCACATCACAAAATCACAGTACTGGACATTGCAGACAAACATGTGTAGTTGAGCCTGGTAGTAGAACGGGTGATCCAGGCAGAAATCCTCACTTACAATGACACCCTGTAAGCCTTCCCTGTACTTATATGGGCATTTTATTTCCAGAACTCCCTCCCCACAACAGTCACATACCACCCTCCCATCTGGAGATGTGCCGAGGTGTGGTTCATCAGATCTAATTACAAACCCACAGCACCTAACCTGCAGATTTTCATGGCTTTTGTTAGCCTCTTTTGCATAATACTCCCTGGCAATTTCCTCTTTCTCTCTTCCTCAGACGACTGCTGGAACCTGTAAGTTGTCATTACTGTAGTGTGTGATTTTCATGAGTCTGGTCATGCTTGCATACTTGACAAAATGATGTACTTGTAATCCCGCCTGCCCTCTGAGCGTGCCAGTCTTGAGTCATTGCCTGCTCTCTTGTGGTGGCTTCAAGCCTCTTACATTGGTCAGGGTGGAGGTTTTCTTCATGTTGATGTAGGCACATCACATTTCTCTCTGATGTCCACTAGTATCTGCTGTCGAAGTGAGCTGTCATACATGGCAGTGAGAGGTTCTGCGAATCAGTGTCACTGTTATCCATGCTGGTAAGAATGGCGGCGTCAGGGGCGATCAAAAGTAGTTCTTTGATATCGCCATCTGTGAGTTTTAGAAAAAAGATCATACTCACTCGCTGGCATCTTCTGTATACACAAGAAAAATAAAGATCTTGCTCTCTATATGGGGTCATATTCCTGATAGCAGTAAATAGAATCGTAGCGATATCAATTATGAATCATGCAAATTGCTGCTGTTTTTTATGTGTAGCTGTGTGTGTGTGTGTGTGTGTGTCAGCATGTAAATTGTCGACAATAAATCTATAGTAAAAATTAGGATTGTTTCTAATTATATTTGTGAATGTGTTATAGATTGTTGTTTTGTTTTTTTACAGCTTTAAGGAACATGTTGATTTTGTGTGATTTTACTGTATGTAAAGTATGAACATTCGAGTGTTATTGGTCTGAGGGAATTTAACCTTGGAAATGGCATCCTAATTATTGATCCTGTGCAACATCTGATCTATGCTAGTACATGCCTCAAACACTTTTGCTGAACATCATGACTTTGGCTGGCGCTGCTGTCAACTGGCTTGCCCTGGGTCTCTGGAAGTTGATTTCCTTGAGTCTTGCTAGTTTAAGCTCCCTTTTTGTCTGTTTCCAAAGACATTCTTCTGAAGTGACTGCTGGCTTCTCTGTCCTTCCCATTCTAACGTAGAGCTCCACCTTAAATAACACTGCTGCTGTATGGCTACAACATGAACCTAAGCTGCATTGACAGAGAACAAAGGAAAACTGGAGTGATTAGTAATTAGTGATAGTTAAAAGAGTAGCAACTTTAGCAGACGTTGTATAACTTAGTATCAGTAGCAGCAAGCTCCAGTCATAGTAATGTTAGTAAAAGTAGTAGTAGCAACGGCTAGTTTTAATAATGTGACCAGAAAGTCACTTACCCAGCCATGCATGTGCAGTTTGCTGTCAAGATGTAGCTGCTTCTTCTGTTGACAACAGCCCAAGCTTGGTACATCCTTGTCTTCTGCCCTTGTCTTTGACTGGGCATCACTTGTGACCGCACGACACAAAAGTCCTCACTCAGACTGCTGTGCTGTAAATCTCGAACATGTCCATTCAAGACGTAGTTAGAGGCGTCTAACGATTTGTTGGCCTTCAGTTTTTTCTTTTGTGTAGACGCTTGGTCTCTCGATGAGGTATGTGTAAATATCTGGCCACTGCTCGGGGGGTAATGCTGTCAAATCATCCATCCAATTACTGATAATGTAGGGGTTGGGGAATTTTGTCCCTTCGTCAAGAGTTAATTTTTTAAAATAAAATTCTGGGTCCTGAAGAGTGAGTGTACTCACATATCCACTGAAATTGTTGTTTTTCATGTCCATTTTAGCATAAACACCGTTAAAACAGGATCCGTTAAAACAGGCTAAATCGACGTTGACAGGGTTGATGCGCGAGCGAGATGTGTTGCCTCCAGCTAAGTCCCGCCCCCAAATACGTCACACTTTTTACAAACTGTGAAGGGGTCTATAAAATGCTCATAATCAAGGTACGAAGGCCATCAGGGTAATTACATTGAGTCAACCCAGAATGGAAGAAGTTCAGCTTACATCACCTACTTCAACCACCTGAGACATTCATTATACATACCCCCCAGACCCCCACCAGCCTGCCACCACCCCCAAAAGCACCTCTACTCTAAAATACTGAATAGCAGAAATGCAGCATTAAAAGCCCCACCTCTGTGATAAATATTCATCAGCCTGATGGGATTGTTTTTTTTCTTCTTATCTCTGTTGCCAAATTGAAAAGAATGCTTTCTATAGGCCTCAAACTACACGCCAACCATGGGTGGCTCTGCATATCACCATGGCAACAGACTTCTTTTTCAATTTGCTTGTGATGCAGGGCTCACAGCAAAAAGACAGAGGAAAGGAAATAATAAATTATGCTGTCTTGTAAAAGGCATCAGAAAAACTGAAATCAAGAGAAGACACTGAAGTGCAGACAGTGGGAGGGTGACTGAACTTTGTAGTTTCTAAAATACATAATGCAATCATATAATTCAGATGACACTAAATGAACATTTTTTTGTTAGCTTAGTACTTGCACAACAAACACATATTATACAGGAGAAATGTGCATAGACTATGTACCAGTAACAGAGTTTTGGGTCCCTTTTGTTGTCCTGCCCTGTTGTCCAGCTCTGTGAGTTCCCGTCTCTTAACTGGCATTTACAACTTTGACAAGTCCATTTCGATATTTTCACTGGTCCTGGTAGGTTGATGTTTAAAATAACAGTTGAAACTCGCCACTTGTCTTTTTTAAAACTGTTAGAAACCCCACCCCAGTCTCCAAACTTTCTGTGGGAAACACTGTAATCCATATGCATGGGGACTGATTTCATCACAAAAGCAGTCAACAGAAACTCTAATGTGCCCCTCGTCTTTCTGTAATAAAATCAGCATGATTTCTACAGAGCGATTTTTGAACAATGTGTCTTTCTTCTGTGCCCTAAAGCTTCATACAGAGATAGATGAAGTTTTCAATGTGAGAAAAAAAGTAAGTCTCACCATGGCACTGATAGTCTCCTCCCAGTCCGGTCTCTCTCTGGGGTGGATGTGAGCCAGTTCAGGTACAATGTTGTCGTTCTCCAGGTGACATTCTGACCTCAGGCTCCTACATATGAAACACAGAGGGCATAAACACACTATTTAAAAAAACAAAACAAAACATTACAATAAGTCTACAATTTAAGAATATAAAAGGTATTATTATGATATACATAGTGTTTTAATTTGATAACAAAATATAATTAATCATATAAGAAATATATAAGTTAGTATGCATATATACACATACACACACACAAACACACACACACATATATATACATATAGATATACGTGTGTGTGTGTGTGTGTATACATACACACACACGCAAGGGATGTATTTTTCATAATACGCTCCATTTCTCATAATTAACATCATCACCTGTCCTCTTGCGTCGCTGTCACGTGCCCCGACGCTGTGGAGGTCACGTGGTCTGCTCTGCTTCAGCGGCAGCAGCAGACGGACGCGACTCAACTGCCGGCGGAGAAACGGAGGTACTGTCGCTGCGTCTGCCTGCGGGGAATCCTCTACTCCAGCAGGTAGGATGGTTAACCTCTCCCTTTAAACAGAAAGCTCGCTCGCCTGTTCCAGAAGCTAAATTAAAATTCAGTTTGTGTTTTAATTTGTCTTGATATCAGAACTGCGGAGTCCTTGAAATGTTTCCGAGGAGTCATTTAACGGCTACTGTTTTGAAGTCCCGAGTGCTGTTTGATGCTTTCGCTTTTTAAAGAGTTTTAATCAAGGAAATTGGCGACACCCCTAATTAGTTGCCTTCTTGTGGCTTATAATTAAACACTAATAACATAATTTGACTATATTATAGCTGTTCCCGAATTTATACTCTTTCTATTTAAATGCCGTTTAAATGGAAAACCCTTAGTGTCCCTGAACGCGCCACGGGTTTAACTGTAATATATACCATTAGTGAAACTTTATTAGCCACAATTGGGATATTTTGTAACTACTATAAATAATCTGCAGATTCATGTGTACAGCTCAAAGTTTATTTTGATAATGTTACGGTTATTAAAGGTCATAGATATTTGATGATAGCATTATAAATGAGGTTGGAATTAGTAAATTAATCGCCAGCTAGTTATTTGAATAGTGAATTGTTAATTGATAACTGAAGATGACCTAGTTATCTTCAGTTGTCAGTTAAATTTCAACCACATTATTCCCTGCCTTCTAAATGTAAGGATTTTCTGCTGCTATCAGTTTTATGTAAATTTTTTGACATTATGTTTTGGAGTTTTGGAGAGTTTACTGAACAAGTCAGGGGACTTGAGGAAATCACAGTGAGCTCTGGCAACCTATCCATTAATTTCATAAACTAAGTGATTAATAGGTTGATGAAAGGCCAAATAAATAAAAACATTTGCATGACGCAGCCCCATTTACATCATCAGTGGGCTGAGGGAAAAATATTGTTAAATTAAATTTGTGATGATTAGATGGCTGAAATGAAAACCTTCAGATTCAATGGTCGTAACAACAGGAGCTGGTGGAGGATCACGTTGGACACTTGAGCGTAGTGAGCGGGAGAAAACGTGCCGAGACAGGGAAAGCTAGATTTGTACTAATCTTATAAACTGGATTAACACCTCTTAAGGTCTTGTCACCCCACACAGGGAGAGTGGCGTGGATTTGTTTGATGTGGTACATCAGTAAACTTAACAGGAATGAATTAACCTTAAAAATACAGTGCATTATAAACATTTATAATATTATAACTATAGAGTAAGAGATATCACTCAAATATACACTGTTTTTTATAAGTTAACAATATTCCAGGTGAATGTTTTTGATAAAGAAAAACTGGGATATGAATCTTTTTGGAGATTTTTTTTGCTTTCTTTCTTTAAAGAAAGAAAGAAGACATTCATTATCAGTGCCAGAGGATGCTGAATCAAAAAAAACACAAGATAAAACATTTATTTTGACAATGCAATGATGGAGTGAAAGACTCACTGCTGCATTATTGTTGTAGCTGAAATGGAGATAGTGCTGTAACCTTACAGCCTGGTCTTCAATACAACAAATTAGTCTGGTTCTTCTGACTTTGATTTTCAATGGATGCAAAAGAAACCGCCTCTGGAAAACATTGAATCAGTATCATACTAATAAAGAGAATTGAAGCATGTGACATAGATCAACAGCCAGGCTAGTATCAATAAACATCCAAAAATAGCATGCATCATTACTTTTTGATCCAAGGTCAGCAGTTCTGCAGCCATATTAGCTATTTTGAATAGTGGCTCTTGAATATGGCTACATAAAGTCCACCTCTGCTACATATAACATTGTGATTAGTTCCGGATGCTCTCTACTGGTGGAAACGGCTGTGAGTGCAGCAGATGCTTAACCCATTTTACCTGACCCATTTTACATGAGGGAATTTTCACAAAGTGTATGAATATAGCCAGTATATGACCAGGTTAGTAACCAGCAGAGGTGTAATGTTGCTGACCTGGTTGTTTTTTTCCCTTGGAAGTTGAGAGGGTTGTGTTGAGGCACCTGTGCAGGTGCGCTTGATTCCTCATTGAAACTTAATGTATAACTGTGAAGGGAACTGATGAAGAATTAGAATGATAAACAGATTTAATAATGTTGTAAGTATTGACAAAATGTCATCAATTCCCATCCCTACTGCTGGTACTAAATTTCAATCAGCTGTTTTAGAGTTAGTACTAAAACAATAATTAAATTGACAATGGGGTCTGAGTAATTGACTCATCTTTGTTTTTTTTTTCCAAATCTTTACCTTTTTGACTCGTTGTACTCTATGACAGCATGGTTATCACATACACCTCACAAGTTATTGATCTCTAATTCAACATAGCCTTCCTCAACAGAGAGCTTTAAGTATTGATCTAGTATTGATCAGGGAACAGTACCCTTTTCTGGTATGTGTGTATTTTTATCCTGTTCCTGATAAATGTTATTAAACTCAAGCCCACACACTTGTACTAGCAAGCTATTTACAGCACCGTCACAGCAGTGGATGTTGACTGAAGTACCATACAGTTACAAAATTGGGTCTGCATGAGTCTCATTCTGAATTCATTGTTGTGCAGGCCATAAAACCAGTGAGCTGTCTGCTCACTGGGGATATCTGATTGTGCATCACTGCCATCATGGTGTGATGGTGTTCATCTAGTCTCTTCTACTTTGTCATCATATGAGAATTGTGCTGAGACAACACCTTACAGGTACACAATGGACGCAGTGTCCTGCTCTTGTGGACTTGCAGTGTTGCTGCAGCGCACTGTGGCTTCATGTTTGCTTATCATTCGACAACATTTGAGGCCTTATTGTCACAAAAAAAAACAAATCAATAATCGTGAAATACAAATGTTCATTATCTCCAGAGGATGAATTCCTTCCGTTTCAATGTTGTACCATCATTGTACCATCATCCAGTCATATTTAGTTCAGGCTGTGATCCTAACCTGCTATTGTTCCAAATTCTGGGTCGTTTTTCAAATACGTGATTAAACTATTACTCAGAAAATCAGATTAAAATGTTCCCTCATGCCGTTTTGCAATGTTCTGGTGCTTATGTAAGCGTTTCAGTGTCCAGATTGGGGGTATTTTTTCTCAAGAGGGCATCTAAAGGGTCCATAGAAATTGTGGTGCATGGCACTGAGCTGGAGAAGGGTGCTGGAGGAGGAGGGGGGCGAGAAAAGACTACAGCACAGCATAAAGCTGTTAGAGTAACATGGAGCTGTCAGGGAGGACACCTGTAGAGCAGCGGGACCAATGGGTGCACCTGAAGGCCCCATGGACTCTGGTGAGTTATGTCAGAGTATGTTGACCGATGCTGGGCTTTTGTTCTTTGTTGGTAATCTCCGACTTAACAAAAATAAAAGTTGCACTATCCAGCATGTCGGTTGGAAGTACTATGGACATGCAATAGTTATTACTAATAATAAGGTGACTAATAATGCCACGGGAGAGGTAGTGCCTTTCTGTCTGCAAGATTACAAAAAAACTACTGATCTGTATTTCATAGTTTTTGGAGTCAGGTAATGATTTATCAACGTGTTATTGCTGTCAGTTGATATACAACAGGGAAAAGGCATAAATTGTTAGACCTGAAACCACATATTGATTCAGTTCTCTGTTGTTTTTTTCAACAAATGTTTAAGCTATGAATAAAAAAGAAAGAAAGAAAAAGCTACAGAAGACAAAAAATTATATATTTTTTGTTCTATAAATACAGAAAACCATGACTCCCACTATTGGACTTAATGTAATCTTTAATTAATTTAATTAATACTTCATATATTTTAAAATAAATTGTAACAGAATACGTTTCATGGAAATGCAGCGTATAGGAGCCCTTTAACAATGCAACTTAACCTTCACGCCTATAGAGGACCCACTGATGCCAAAGTTGCAAAAGTTCATTTAGTGTTTGTACTTCAGTTTTGCAGTAACCAAAAAAAAAAGGATCAAAAATGCTTTGAAGTTGAGAAAGCTTGACATAAAGGCACTAGAATCTCAAATAAAATCTGACAAGCATGAACTTGCATGCCAGATTTTCCAGTCCTGTGGTCTGTTTTGTCAGTTGAGACACAATATACAATGTAAATACTGGATTAGCATGACAGTTCTTTAAATGTAAAAAAAAGTAATTTACTGTTCAAGTAATCCTGGAAATCAGAGTTTGCTTCATATCATTGACTTGAAACAAGACAGTTATGTTGGTGTTAAAATGGTCTTTAAAAGTTTTTAATATGCTTCAGATAGTCTTTTATATAAATTAAAAAAAAAAAAATCCTTACAAGAGTTGAAATATTGAGGTGTTCCTGATGTCATCCTAACCCCATTTTTACCCCACAGTAAACATGTATATTAGTATATTAGTTATGACACTGATGTGAAAATCTTGTAAACCCTAAATAGTCACAAAACAGTCAAGATTTCCAAATTTGCTCTAACAAAACCACATATCAACTGCTATCTTTATGTCATTGCAATGTCTAAACGGTTTTAAGCACACACCACTGTCTTCTTATAATGTCTGTGAACTCACAGAATGTCCAGAGTAAGTCTTCCCTTTCTTTTGTTTTTTTTTTCTTTTAGTGGTTATCATGTTTTTTTTCAGTTAATATCAGTAACTGTAATCAGCTGGGAACATTTTCAGTCCGTTAAGAGCTTTTGAGTTGAGTAACTGCAGTGGCTGTGCCAGTCTTAAAGACTGAATGGGTTTAAAGTCCATTCAGCTGGTATGCAGCTCTTATTTAGTTGTAAAACCCTTTGTCCTCAGCACTGTTCAGTGCAAGAAGGCATTTCTGTCTCCTCATTATTCAGGCCACACACAGACGATGTACAAAACTCACAAGTCCTTGTGGATATGTTATGTTTTCAAGTTGCTCTCCCATACCAGGAAAAATACCTTCAAGTCACATGGAAATAGGTTTTTGTCCCTACACAAAACACTAATCACAGGTGCAGGCGGAGGTGAAAACACTTAATGATGCTTGTATGACAACCACTAACATCCTGGGATGGTAAAAGGTGTATTAAGGGGGAGAAAGGAAAGGTTCCTCGTGGAGGAGAGGAAACATGTTTCATCTCTGAAAACATGGCCTTTGTTTGATACGGTTTCATTTACATAGCCAGCACGAACATTCATCTGCTTCAGGTAAATAATGAGATGATGTAAGCTGAAAGTGTAATCAGATACCTTGTGATGCTGCAGTCAGGTTAAGCCAGATGTGGTTCACCATAATGCCTATTCAGTCTATTTGTCAGATTTATGATTAGTGAAATGTTGCTGTGTTGTGGTGTTTACACAAACATGTTTTTTTTATTTTAAATGTAGATCTAAAACCTAACCTAATAAAATATTTAAATCAAAGTCCTTGGCTTTGAATGAGAGCTATTTTTCATAACACAATCACTGCAGCACATCATTGTTGGTAGTAATAAAACCTCAATGTCTGTAATCAACCAGAAATAACCTGCAAGTGTCCTCTAAAACAACTTTGAAGAGTCAGTCTTGACTTACTTTTAACTGGTCTCTTTGGTGTATGTCTCCTTTCTGCATGGATGAACATGTTATCATCATACCATGTTTTGTTGTCTGACTTTAGACACTGTTATGTTCAGTACGATGACAACGATGACAGATTTTTGGATTTGATTTTCATGCTTTGACTTTATAAACACCCACAATGGATTTGAAATAATCAGGAGAATTTTACCTTCAAGAGGTGTCACAAAAATGTTGTATTTACCATTTATGAGATATGACCATTTTAAGCAGAGCACCTCCATTTCAGAAATAATTCAGAAAGTTGACTGAAATTAAGCTTATTGATCAGGTGTGGTCGATTCCCTCATTCGTTAAGACAAGTGAAACAAATTAGGTCTGCAGATGATGTCAAATACTGAGTTGTTTGATTGTCAGCTGTTCAACCAGAGCTGCCAATATGAACTCCAAGAATATCTCATTGCAAGTGAAGATGGCCATCATTAGCCCGTAAAAGAACAACATAAGTATTTAAGAGAGAGAGAGCAAAAACCTTTGGTGTGATCAAATCAACAATTCTGAGGTGTAAAGGCTAAACTCTATGGTCACATCCAAATACTGTAAAACTGATAGGACCAATATTTGCATTGCAGAAGACCCTAAACAACTCAAGAGTTTTTGAAGTCAGAGTTGGAATATTCTTCAATGACTAAGCCAGTTGCTGATTTCAAGCAATTAGATCAAGCTGTTCAGTTACTGAGGAGAAAACTGAAGGCAGAAATGCCCACAAATGAGCAGCAGCTGAAGGTGGCTGGGAAGAAACTTAGAATTTGAGGATGTCCACAGGCTCCAGACTCAGGAAGTCATTGACTGAAAAGGGTTTTAATCCAAGCATTTACAATTATGGTTACATTTATAATTCTTTTTCCAAGTATTTTTGAATGCAGCAGCACGGTGGCTTGGTGGTCAGCACTGTTGCCGCACAGCAAGAAGGTTCCTGGTTCCAGCCTCCACAGGGGCCTTTCTGTGTGGAGTTTGCATGTTCTCCCCGTGCTTGT
>JBAMYA010088934.1:0-22089 GCA_037176975.1 Arrhamphus sclerolepis | reverse complement strand
TACAGAACAAATCAAACCAGTCACAACTGGGCATGGGAAGGCTTTATGTAATTACTATACAGAGTCACCAAGCACTTAAGATGTGTCTGCAGGAGGAATGGTACAAAATAACAACCGAAATGTGCCACCAAATGTTACCCCTGGGACAGCAACATTAGAAAATGGTAAAAGCCTTAGTGAATTGTGTTAATGGGGGTATTGAAAAAATAAATAGAAATATCTTGGGGTCATGCTATCTGCAATAATTAAATATCAATGAAAATTTGCATTAAAGACTTTTGGAATCTTGACTAATAATTTCAAATGCTTACTTTTAGCTTACCTTACTTCAACTTAACCTAAAAACAAAATTAATAGTAATAACAGAAATATTCCTGTAATCCCACAACTGTCTCATGAGCCACTCTATTTTGATAAAACTAACAATAAATGATTTGGAGTATATCTGTGATAATGTACATGCAACAACAAGGACAACACCCTCAACACATTTCTCTGTGCTGCATGTCTTCTTTAACAACAATAAACAAGGAGAAAGGAGCAACCAAACAACAAACCATCCAGACACAATAATAGTAAAAAGACAGAGTCAGTAGTCAGTGGATGGAAATAAAATACCATAAAACTCGCAAAGCAAAGCTAATGAAGCCTACTATTGATCCAAAAATCTGGGCACGATTATCTATCTGAACTACTACAGCCCTCACCTGCAATGGTCCATGCTTGTTCTGTGAATTTGAAAATTGCAAAAAAAAAAAAAAAAGGCAGGAATTTGAGGGGAAAAGACTGAGTGGAGGCTTTCTTACCTGGGATAACTGAAATAGCTTTGAGAGCTCTCAGCACTCTGAATGTACGAAGAACTTTCATATTTCCAAGTTCTACAAACTCAGTTACATACCTGCAGGGACAATGAAATGTTGTCAGGGAGGATTTAAAGTAAGTTATATGGCAATATTTTAGGAGCATAAGATGAAGAAACAGCTGTGAAGCTACGTAGCACTTCTAAGTGCGAAAGGACAAAATGACTATAAGGCTCTGCAGTAATGGGCTACTGCAGAAACAGCAAATAAAACAATCCAGTTAAAAAACTGGAACCCAGATTTATCTTATTTGTTGTTCAGAAAGGTACTAAACACACGAATGGCAATACAATTCACTGAAGGTTTGTACTTACGCCATGACAATAACACAGAAGTCCAGCCAGTTCCAGGGATCTCTTAGAAACGTGAACTTCCCCATACAGAATCCTCGAGCTAAAATCTTCACTAGGGATTCAAAAGTATAGATTCCTGTGAATACCCACCTGTTGGGGAGGAGGGGGGGACAAGTTTTAATCTGAACAGTATATGCAATATGACTGGTATTTGACGGAGTATATGATTTGATTTCTTAATAAAGGGAAAAAAAAAACAACTCACTCTACAGTCCTTGTCCAGTTTGGGGGTTCGGTCAGAGTCATGAATCCACAGTTGGCGAGGATAGTGCACATGATCACCCTGCTGAACAATTTGCAGGTCGTTGTCAAGGAATCTGATGATTATACTGGGGGAAGTGATATTTTGTGTATTTGTGTGTGCAATGTAATATTAAACTTTAGTCACGCATTTGGACACAGAAGAGCTTAGGCTCCCATTTATATAAAAAAACTTTCTTCATTTACCAGGATCCTATCTTGTGGAACCAGCTTCCAATTAAGCAAACACACTCTCTACTTTTAAGGTTAGGCTCAGAACATTTCTTTTTTGATCATGTTTATAGTTAAGGGAAAGCTTCATTGATAATGTGTTTTCTCTTCTTCTACCATATAGATGTCATTGTTATTGTCTGTCTTCCCAGTCATCTCAGACCCCTGACTGGTTGAGGCAGATGGCTGGCATACCTTAGTCTGGTTTTTCTGGTGGTTTTCTTTAGCCCAATTAATTAGTTTAGTTTAGTTTGTCTTGTTTTTATTTCCGCTGTTGCCTCATGCTTGCTCAGGCTGGGGACGGTACCATATGGTGCAATCTGGTGCAAGGCTATTATTATTTATTACTTTTGTTGTTGTTGTTTGGTGGTTCTTTAAAAAAATTAAAATTTACTTCTTTATTATTATTATTTTTAATGAATCCCTAAAACCACAACATAAAATCCTACAAAAAGAAGAAGCAATTTGAAGGTTTTGCCACAGTAAAACATGACCTGAGTTATTGAGATGAAGTACAAGTTTCAGAACATCTAAATGGAGATGTTAATACATGCATAAAGAGTACTATGTTATCTAAAACTGTGACGATGAATAAACTTTACACTGTAGGACAAATAAGTGTTTCATCTTTGGTAATCAGGTTATTATTTTCATCTGAATCCTTCAGAGCAGCAACATTTTTAGATGCTCAAAAACTTTTGCATGCTAGTATATGTGAAGATAAGCTCACAAAGTCAATGCACAACATGAACATAAACATAATTAATGCCTTTCAGATAAATATCTGGTTGAAAGGATATGAGTGTACCAGAATCTTGATTGATATTCTCCTGAGAGGATTGAATGGGCCCAGGAGCTTCAAGGCAGGCTCAGCATTGAAGCGAAAAATGAACTTCCCTTTGTTTAATATCATAAAGGTCTAAAAGAAAAACAGAGAAGGTGTTTAATATACAATGTACATGACATAATATATAATAGTTTGGTTGAAATTCTCAAAGCTGTTAATATGTTAATATGGTCAGGTCTCCCTTGCAAATGAGATCTGTGATCTCAATGGGACTAACCTGGATAAATAAAGGCTAAAGGCTAAAGTTGACTTGTTTGCATCTTAATCTAACAATCACAAGTACAAAAGAAGTCTATTCCAGTGTCCTCAACAACCAACTCTGCTGAGCTAGTGGCACCATGGCCATCACAGAACAACCAAAGCCACAGCATTTCCAGTTTCAACCAGAGCCAGGCTCAAAGTAGGATGTGATCGGAGAGTCGGAGCAAAAAACAGATCTAGCTCGTATCCAAATAAAAGAAAAACAGACTTAGTTAATAATGTTAACAATGAGCATGTGGCGTACAGCCTGCATGGAGCAATTTGTGGAGTTCAAGATGTCACAGAGCAGAATAACATGGAATTAAACTTTAAAACCCATCCAAGTTAGTGACAGTGCAATTGTCTCAGAAAACACAAACAAACCTAGAATTTGATGCCAGCAATACACTTACAAGAAGTTGGAAAAGAGAGATGTTTATCACTCATCAATAAGTGCACTTTACGGTCATTATGGAACTGGGAATACTGATTGTTTTCATTTTGCAGAAGGACTCTTCTGTCCATATTTGCTGAAGACACAGTGCACAACTGACAAGCTTGCTGTTGCTTAAAAAAATAAATAAATAAATAAAAAACAAAAAAAAAAACAAGACCCCACCTTTAGGCTTCAATTCAAAGGGGTTGAGTTGATAATGATTTTTTTTCTTTTTTTCCACATTGTTATGCACTGTACATGTAGTTTTGCTTTGATAAAAAGCTTTTTCTTGAGTAAGCGATGACCCATCCCTGCTTGGAAAGACGAGGCCTTTGGTGGATTTTCCTTTTATACTCAATTATGGCTCCCTCACCAGAAACCAACTGATTTCTTTTTTTAACCTGATAGTCTATTCTTCCACAACGATGTTACATGTGTGTTCTTTTTAATCATTTACATCTTTCTTTCCCTCATCTCCAACTTTCTTTTGGTTTGTTTGTCGCTGATATCAAATTTCCAGATAGTGTTATTTTCTAATATGTGGAAACTGGTCAGTAAAGACACTGAAAATCATTTCCTTTGTACTTGTGTCTTTTCAGTGAATCTAAATGACCAAAAAAGAGACAATCACTATCTTGTATTTTGATGTTTTTGCTGCATATTTATAAAACGTACAGACTTTTTTGAAACTTGAGTTTGTATTCACAGCAACTTTTCAACAGCTCTACTCCAGCTCTAAATCCTTGAGTTTGTCCAGACTTTTGCCTGACAGCTTTCAAGTATAAAATGTGGCTAATGTCCCTCTGAATGCAGAAGTGACTGGTAGTAATACATATTCTGTTGATTTCAAAACCAAAACATTAAACTTTTAAGATAAGTCTGAGGAACGTTTTAAAAAAAATCAAAATCCAAAGAATCTGTAGTTCCCCTCTAATCAGTAGAATCAACATTTAACTTTTAAATCAAACAAGCTTACTTTCTGATTCTGGTAGAAGGGGTCCAGGTCCTCCAGTGGTACCATGACCAAGCCTGCAGGAACATCCCCATAGAGAAGAGGAAGGGACTTGCCGGCCTCAAGATCACAGTTAGGTTTGGGCTTATATTCATCTTTGCGTTTTTTCTTCTCTCCTTTGGGTTTCCTGGCACGCTCCTCGGCAATTCGTTCCTCGATGGCTTTGAGGGACTCGCGAGTGAAGGGACGAAGGCTGTCTGGACCTGGTGGTAGAAGCAGTTGTGCCATTTTTTCATCCTGCAGCTTCAACGTGAACGGCTAACATCCAGTAAGAAAAAGGCCTGAGTGGTCACAAAAGATAAAATCTGGTTAGAAGCAGTACATATATATGTATATATGTGTACATATTATATATACATATGCATATATATATATATAACATTCAGCCTACAAGTTTGTATCAGCTGACAGATGGAAAGAAGGGAAAGTTTTTTTTTCCCTGCTCTTTGTTCAGTGATCACCATCCCAGGAAAGCTATTACTAGTCTCCAGATGGCTGTCATACACATGAATTTATTCCAGCTCTGGTAAAATTAGATCTAATTATCTGCTCATCTGTAGATGAAATTAAAATTTGACGTGACAATGATCAATTCCAGGTGAGATTCTTGCACCCCTCCACCATCCCTCAAAATGGAAAGGACTCTTTGCCCCTCAGAGTCTGACACGGAGCAGTGGGAGGAAAAGATCCATCCTACTAATAGCCCTGGCTGGTAGGATGTGCTAGGAAGACCTATGCAGAATTAAATATGTATGCGCTACAGACCACACTGCCTAAGCCTGCCACAGAGATTCAGCCTGGACAGAGCTCACCAGCACAACAGAATACATCACAGACGCCAAAAATCAATCCCAAAACATGCTCATTAATCAGCCCTCGTCAGCACTGAGTTACACATGCAACAACAAAGGGAGACACACGCAAACTGCCAATAATCTGCAATATATGTTGTAGATAGAAAGATTTGCTTGGGATTTTTTTTTTTTTTATAAAAACTTACATCAGTGTGCTGCTGCCACTACGCAGACAGTTGAGTGGCATCTGATCTGATGAGCTATTCAAATTCAGTGCACGAAACCTTTGCAAGTCCAAAGCATTGGTTACACATATCTGTGCGGCCAGCATTCACTTTATGTAAATATTTCACTGCACCGGTCCAATATTGTAAGAATGAACACCTGGAATTCTTTAATTCAACATGTGTAAGCAGTCAAAAACACAGTCAGATGTTACAGTCCGAAGAAATTGACAACTCTACATGGAGTGGAAGGCAAAATTCGATCCCCAAGCTCGCCGCACGTGGAAGCGTCACTCGTTTCTCTGGTACAGTGTATCACATACTGTATGCAGAGTGCATATATAATAATACACTGTAAAGTCAGAAGCTGAAAAAGGTGTTATATGCAGTGGACAGTTTAACATGTTGCTAAATAACATTTTATGTATAGGCTACTTTAGATTAACATGTATCAGTGATTAGCAAACAAAAAATAGCAACATCCAGCTATTGTTTCACAGGCTATGTCACATGTTCCAGAGAATGAAAGTGAAAAAAAAAAAAAAGTCTAGAATCAATTTATTTAGTGCTTTATTAGGACATTCAAAGACACCTCAGAGTGAGAAGAGGCAGCCAAACGCACCAGTGTCCTCTCGCTCTGACCTCCCCATCATCTACTTGCTTATTCCTTTGCAGGGTCAAGGGGTCTGCTGGAGCTTATCTCAGCTCTCTTCAGGTGAAATGCAGGGGTACATGCTGGACAGGTCGCCAGTTCACATGCAGACAAAAAAACCACTCACACAGTTTTTGGAAACATTAACTGAACGATTTGTGCTTGCGTGAGTTCTCTCTGGAGTATCCAAAAAGACCATGCAAACGCCACACAGAAGGGACCTGTGGGGATCTGGAACCAGGGTTCTTCTAGCTGTGAAGCAACAGTGCTAACTCAACACCATCTCACTCCACAAGGTGATTCTACTTCCTAATTAAAAACATAATTTCAATGTTGTGTAATACTCCATTTTTGGTCACATAATTTGCTGCCATACTTTATATTTTTCAAAGTTGATTAATGAAATAAATATAAACAAACGATGATCTAAACCTACTCAGATCTCATTATTTGTCTGAAAACTTCAGGTTGCTTAAGAAATCATAAACATAAACATTTTCTTTCTTTTCTTTTTTGTTTAAGAGCGATTTAAAATGTCCAGTAGTCTGTGCTGCTATTTTGTTAAAAGGGAAACTGTTCTATACTTTGGGGGCAACAACAGAAAAAGCTCTCTGAGCTGATGATATGATGTTTTTCAGTCTAGCTCTTGGAACGGCCAGGAGCAGCTGGTTTGTTGACCTCTGCTCTGGCTATCCTGGAGTGTGAAAGTGCATGGGTGCAGATAAGTAAGGTAGGAGGGAAACTCCTAAAAGCAAACAATAAAATCTTAAACTGGATCCTGAAGTGAACAGAACTCCAGCGAAGGGAAAGCAGCGCTGGAAGTTTCAGTATATAGTGGATTGCAACAATCCAGGCAACTGGTAATAAAAGCATAAAAAACTTTTTAAAATATGTTCGACAAAGGTAGACCTTTACCATAAGTAAGAGCATAAGTTGTAAAAAACAAAAGTTTACAATATAGTGACAGCAGACCAATGGTACTGTCATATCCATCTAAAGAGTCTGGCTCACCAAATGAAGTCATGTCTTAATCTTATTCAAATTAAGACGTTTATCTCGAACCGTGGTTGTATTTTCTTAAGACATTTCAGGTATTACTGTTTGCCTATATGAAAAGATAAATCTGAAACTCATCAGCAAAACAAATAAAAGGAATTTATGACTTTGAAAAATGGAGACCAGTTGTGGAATGTATAATGAAAAAAGAAAAAAAAAAGGGTCCCAAAGTGGAGCCCTGTGGTCAGGAACTATGGACGGCAAGAGGTTAAATATATAAAAATAAACAAGGCTATTCAGTAAAAACTGGTTGAAAAAATTTGTCAATGTGGGCTGCAGTGTAATTAAATGGTTTAACCAGGTGGCTCATGTACCCCCCAGTTATTCTCATTATTGAGTTTAGCGCCCCCAACTCCGGCTGGTTTCCAGCATTGTTGCTTGTGTAACCCCAACTTTAACAGCACAGCTGAAAAACACTGGCCCAGGTAGACAGGAAAACCCCTGGCTGACAAATATGACTACAACCAGTGGAGGGCTGGACCTCTGATGCTCACAAACAGGTTTAGGCAAGATAATAAAAAGCTGTGACCTCCCGTCGCAGAGGCAGCAGTAATATCAAGACAATTGCATTGTGAAACTCAGCAGGCAAAAGCAGGCCCCTGAAAGTCTGAGAAGCACTTTGCTCTTCTGTTTATCTATAAAATGATGAAAAAGCCTGATGAGACATGGGATCAGGTTTGAAAGTTAAACGCCATCTGAAACAGATCTGAAAAGCTCTGGATAGGTTGACCAGACTGAGTGACCACCCAGGAAAAACAAATTCCAAAATGTCTGCAAACAAACAGAACAAAATACACTAGATGAGGTGATCACCCAGCAAGGTCAGCATATATTTCATAACCTTTCAAGAGGTATGTGTCATTCGCCAGTCTCCTCGCAACTCATTACACATAACTTGAGATATGAACTGCTACTTTGAAGCTTCAAATGAGCCCACTTCAATTTATCTGCCACCAGTCTGCATCATGAACTTGTGCTGACATAAACATGTCTGTTCCCACCTTCCTTGTTGGAAGAGAACACCAGCGAGTTACTTGGATATCTTTAATGTACTTTACATTTTAGAATTGTGCTTCATGTGATGACTGCCGCTGGCCTTAGACCGCAGGGTCAAAACGGAAATGGAAGCACAGCTTTAATATTTAATATTCATCACTCATTTCAAACTTTCACTTCTTTGACCACAGAATGCTTCCAGGTGCTTAAAGGAAAACCAGAGGAACCACTGTAACGTAAAGTATCATGACTGCCTCCAATAAAGCAGAAAGTTTTACAGCTGTACAACAGGTGACCAGACAGGTGGCCCATGTATTTACCGGGGAGCTGCTTCTGTCTTCAAAAGTTGCTCCACGTTTTTAGGCAGATTACAGATGACGCTAGAAAGCATTTTTATAAGTCACAAACTTGATCATGAAGGGCAAAAAAAAAAAGACTTAAGGAACAGGACATTGTTTGAAAGGGCTGAGCACATTTGAAATTCCAAACGGCAAAAATGCAGCATCTTGTGGAACAAAACCCTCTGGAGACTCTCTGTATTTAAAAAAGTCCAGGCCTCAAGCGCCGCTGTCCTGCATGTCTTGTATCCCTGCCACAACACATCTGATACAAATTAATGTGTCATTAACAGACCTGGATGACAAGCTGATGGTGATCCAGTCATTTCAATCAGGTGTATTGTGGCAGAGAAACATCTATGACATGCAGGGCAACAGGCCTCAAAGACTGGAGCTGAAGAGCCCTGACCTAGGCTACGGGAGGGTGATAGCTCACATTCGTCTCTTTAGCCAGTTTGAGTTTCTGAGCTGTGGGGGGCACTATCGAGGTCCTTCGGCAACTAAAAACATCTATAAAAGCTCTGTCATTCATCCCAAGTGTTATCCACATTGTGAACCTTCTAATTGATTTATATTGACCTTATCTTTTGTTGGCTTTCAGTCCAAAGTTCCTGTTCTGCCGTTGCTTTTGGAGACCTAAAACCAAATTCATTGCCATGGTGGACATCCATCCATCATCTATGCCTGTTTATTCTTGTTTTAGACTCAGGGGGCTCTTCTGGAGCCTATACCAGCTCTTTTTGGGCAAAGGAAGGGGTACACCCTAGACGGACCACATACAGGCAAACAACCACACTCACACAATCATCCAATAAAGCAGCTGTACAGCTGCCTGCTGCTGCTTGAAGAGCAGCAGAAAAACATACAAAAAAAAAGGCTTATCGATTCATTGGATGACTTTCATTCAAGTTTAAGAATCTGATAACATGTTATTTCAACTTACTTTATCTGCATTTAGACTGATAGTAGTTCGATGCCTGTGGGCTCCAGAGGGACCAGCACACTCAAAGCTCTTAAGTGCTCACAACTCATGCTCACTGCCGCCTTACACTGACCACAGGATCAGGACTCAAATCTTCCTCATTCAGGGCGTTGGCAAAGTAGCTGATGATGAGTTGCTGCTCATTTAGTTCTCTGCAATAATGTCAGGCTTTTATGCACAAGTTGCCGGGTTATGACATATGCACCATATAGCTGCAGTCTCTAATTGACAGTAATCAAATAATGATGTTGACAGTCAGACAAGCAGGAAGCCATCTGAAATGGAGTGTGGGCTAATAATTGCTGCCACGGCCATTAACGTCTATAATGTATTGGAGACCACATTCTTTTTGACAAATCTGAAATAAGAAATTAGTCACTTTTAAGTTCTCCACACAAACCCTCCAGTGCTCATTATCATAAAATATGGCATTTGACAACATGGATACAAAGATTACACCACACTGCAGAAAGTGAAACCCCTCAGTTACAATTCTTTTATATTGGATGATAAAATAAGAAATAGACTATTTTAATGACATAACATAGAGAGAGAGAGAGAGAGAGAGAGAGAGAGAGAGAGAGAGAGAGAGAGAGAGAGAGAGAGAGAGAGAGAGAGAGAGATTGAGTTCAAATTCAAGAATACGTTATTCATCCTCAAAAGAAAATTCAGTAAAATAGAAAGCCAGATAGATAGACTTCCTTTCTTTCTTTCTTTCTTTCTTTTTTTTTTTTTTTTAAAGTACATTTAACATCAGTTACTTTTGGGAAAAAAGCATTGGTTTCAACTTACCATCAGTTTTCCATCGTGGACAGGTGAATACTGGAAAAGTGTTGTTTTTATAAAAGAAAATAAAAACCGTTGATCCGTTCAAGATGTTTAAAGCTTTTCCTCACGCAGATCTGCTAATTTCCACCATTTCAGAAAGGGAAAATGAGAGACAGAGATTGCGTCCGCCCCTCACACGGCTGAGAACTGAACTGCTGCGCTTCCGGTTGTTCGTGGGTACCAGAGGTGCCAGGATGGCTCTTCAGACGTTATCGTGGTGTATTGTTGGAAAGAAAGTGTTTAGAGGCTATATGGCATCAGCAACGGAAGCTTTAATCCATTACTGTAAATTGTGCTCCATAACTTCCTCTTTCATTGTGCGTGTGAGGTGTGCGCGTTTAAGATGACCTTATGTGAGAGTTTGAATGAACCCAAACGTCTGGACAGGAAACGTTAGGCCAACTAAGTTCACTGAGAAAAACACATCAATTCAAATTCAAGATTAAATATTCGTAGAAACGCATACATACAAATACACATTGTTTTTTACTTTAAAAGTAATGATTTCGTTTGTAAAAAATTGAGGATGACTTTCAGACTGTCAGCGTGGCGCTCTCTGGTGGACACAGTCAGTACTGCGGAATAAACTGATGTTTGCGGAGCAGAAAAACGCTCCAACATTTGTTAGAAATAAGATGTAATCTGACTAATGATATTATTAAATCTCTTTTTGCATTAATTTTTCTTATGTCCCTTCCTCTGAACAAAAGCGACCTTTTTTGCCAGCTTTACAGTTAATCCTATTATAAATCTTTTAAATCCACGTTTCATTCAGCAAGTTTTAGCATATTCTGGGATCAGCTGTCAAAGCAAAGTACAACTTATTTCTATGAGGCGTACTGAATAAATACCGATCTGGCTCGATGTCAAAAAAAAAAAGAAAAAAGAAAAGAAAACTGTGTTACAGCTGTGTTTATAAGACGGCTGAATGTTCATGTTCATCATGCACAGAGGTTTCATTTAGTTTCGGGCAACGACCAAGGCGGGGCGCTTTTGATTTTGTTTTTGACATTAGGCTACATCTGAAAAACAACAACAACAACAACAAAAACAACAACAGATGTTTTCACAAATCTTGCCAAATGCGAGGCACACCAAACCCATGTGAAACTGAGGCGGTTCCACCAGCAAGTGTTCAAAAATGGCTCAGCAGGTAAGAGTGATGCTGTCGCTCTATATGATCTGAACAACACCGTTTTTTCACCACTTTTTTTTTTTTTTTTTTTTTTTTTTTTTTTTTTTCTTCAGCGAAACAGTGACGAGGGAACAGCATTAGTTTCCCCACAAAAAGCGGTCCGAGAGTCAAGAAGTTCAATGATTGCGGCGTCTTTTAACTTCATCAACTCCATTATAGGATCCGGAATAATCGGTAACTATCAGCGCTAACTATTAATGCAATGCAATGACAACATGCTATTAATTCCAAATTCTTAATTCCGAGACATTTCAGTGGTAAAAAGAAAGTCCTAAAAGGATAAGCTTTGGTTGAAACCCTGCAGCCCTGAGTCATATGACTGGCGCCTGTTGCCCCCCCACCTCCCCTCACTCCCCTCAGTCACTGGTACAAAATACCTTTGGTTTCCCGGGATTTGTGATTCTCTCTGTTCTGCAGTTCCTGTATCCTTTCATTGGTGAGTGGTCACGCAAATAGCTGTAATATCCTGTGCAGTATGAAAAATGATATTTCTTTTTCTTCCACTTCTGTCCCAGCCATACGTCAAAAACAATACTGAATTGTAATAACAAAAAAGCTGAATGACTTCATTTCTTCTCCTTCAGCTATGATCAGTTACAACATCACCACTGGTGACACGCTGACCAAAGTGTTTCAGAGAATACCAGGAGGTAGGCTGGTCCTCCTCCTCAGATGGACAAAAGCAATGTTGGAAATTCCTAAACGAGACTAATGCAGAGTTCATGGATGGCACTCAGAGTGATAACATCTGGCTTGTGTCCTGTTTGCAGTTGGTCCTGATCATATACTTGCAGAGCGCCACTTTGTGATCCTGTTAACTACCATTTTATTCACGCTGCCGCTCTCCCTTTATCGAAACATTGAGAAACTTGGGAAGGTAGGACTGTTTATTACGGAGCCCTCAGTGTGATTCACTCATTTTAAAGCTGCTTGTGAAACATTTGTCCATTTGTCTTATTTGTCTCCAGGTGTCCTTCTTGTCGATGGTGCTGACGCTTACCATCCTCATCGTTGTAATCATAAGAGCTGCTACCCTTGGACCCCAAATGTATGAATGAACACTGCATTTTTATATTCAAGGTTCCTGTTTGTGACCACTGGATATATTTTTCTAATTGCAGACCATTTACACAGATATAATTGTCTTTTCTTTGGTGACTGAACATGAGTGTGCCTCTGTAGCCTTCCCACAGAGAATGCATGGTCATTTGCAAAGTGGAACGCTATTCAGGCAGTTGGAGTAATGTCTTTTGGTGAGTTTGGCTGCATGATGATGATACTCATGATGGGTTTTTTATGCAGTGTATGATGTTGCTAGGAGAAGGGGGGGTGACAAATGTAGGTAATAATTTAAGCAAAGCAGACTGTCACTTTTTTAATACCATGGGGCTATTTCTAAGAGACCAGCCCTCATAAAAGAAGCTCTTTTCTCAGCACTAAGGAGCTACAAAATATCTGTTTTATGGGAATGTTTTTGCCACCAGTGGAACATAATGAGCTCAGGCCGTTATATTTGAAATAGTTCAGTCATTTGGGACAATGTTCATCAAATCATTCCACCGCTGCTTGTGCTCAGACATGCTACTGAAAAGTAATATCAGCGATCACAATCCCACAAAATTTAGTTAAAACTACCATTCAACAACAACAAAAAAAAAAAGCATATAAGCAAGATCTCAAAATGCCCTGGAGCCAGGGAAGAGATGTGAGATGGACTGAGGAGAAATGGAAAGTCTGATTAGTTAAACCTATTAATCTTTTTTTTTTTTTTGGAAAGCAGGAACACTGCATCCTCCAAACTTAAGAACACTGGGTCCATCTGGCTTGTTATCAGGACACAGTTTGAAAGTCAGCATCTTTATGTCTTACAATGTTTGACAAGTGGTGAATAATTTGCACATCTGTGAAGGTACGACGAATACTGAATGGTGATTACAGAGTTATATCTACACATTTTGTTATGGAGCAACGGGCAACAAAATAAGCAAAAACACTCCAGAGTAAAATACTCGAGGTGTTTTTATTGAGCTGGAAAGTGAAAGCGATTACTTTCAGTTACTTTCAGCACAGCAGGAGCTGGTCTCCTCAGCTTTGAACGCTTTACAGAAGACTGTAGATCAAGACTATCTACTGTTGAGCACAGCCAAAATGTTGTTGTGCACCTGGTAAATCACAGAAAAACATCTCAACGTAAGATCTGGAGCTACATGAAACGTCAGATCCACCCTGTGATGCTGGCAGCTCCTGCTGCCTCCATCTGGGACCTTTAGGTGAAGGTGTGCATTATTTTGACTAAACTAAATCAGAAGCTCTAAATGGAATGAAAAAACCTCCACAGTCATGAAAAACCTCCAACAGTTTTTAAGTATACATTTTTAACTGATGTTCTGCCCACCTGTCTCTTCAGCCTTTATATGCCACCACAACAGCTTTCTGATCTATGGCTCTCTGAAGCAGCCCACCATAGCTAACTGGTCTCGGGTGACCCACATCTCTGTCGGCTCTGCTCTGATTATCAGTGCTGCGTTTGCTGTGGCCGGCTACACAACATTCACTGGCTACACGCAAGGTATCAGCGTAAAATAGACCCCCATGTGCTGATACTGCCTCATACAGCTCATCATCTGTCTTATAATTACAAATGTTTTACTGTTTTAGGTGACATATTTGAGAACTACTGCAGAAATGACAATCTAGCAACGTTTGGCCGCTTCTGTTTTGGCTTCAGCATAATAACCACGTTTCCACTGGAGTGTTTTGTTACACGAGAGGTAAGTGATGCTTTTGGACAGGCCACCCGAAAAATTAACAGTCAAGTGTTTACACATGTGGGTGAGAATGGTATTCTGAGATTTTGGGTTGAGGATCTAGGCTTACACAAAATGAGAGAGTGAAAAAAAAACTTCTTCAGAGCCCAAGTCAGAATTAGAGTTACATTGTTTATAGATGAAGCTTTTATGTGAAGCTTTTCTCCTCTGGTATGTGTGTGTATGTGTGTGTGTGCTAGCCATCTTCAACTTCTAAATACAATCATTCTGGTAAATGTGTAAATTCAAATACACTGTCTCATCCTTTTCTACTTCCTCAGGTGATAGCTAATGTTGTTTGCTGTCGTGATCTTTCTAAAGCTGAGCATGCGGCTCTGACGCTGCTCATAGTTGCAGTCTGCACGTCACTCTCGCTGGCATATGACTGCCTGGGAGTCGTTTTGGAGTTGAATGTCAGTCTCACCCCGCTCAGTCAGTCTATTGCAATCCGCACGAGCTCATATCAGTTCAGTGTCTGAAATGAATCGTTTTCATCCCCTCTGCCATCCAGGGCGCCCTGAGTGCCACTCCTCTAATCTTCATCATCCCGTCTGCGTGCTTCCTCAAGCTTTCACCAGGCCGCTGGTTCCAGGGTGAAAATCTGATTCCCACCGTGCTGATATTAATTGGCTTGTTTGTCATGATCACTGGTCTGACCATGACCGGCCTCTATCCTCAAGACTGCACACATGGTGTGGAGATGTTCTACTGCGCAGATGCCAACGTCTCTGGCACGGTGCCACCTGGATGAAAGGAATGTTCCTTAACTGTTTAACTGTTTTGTACTCATACTTCATGGCTGAACGATATATTTTTTGGATCCTTTTGTCATGTTGGGAAGCCTTTGCTTCCTTTAAATGAAATTGTTGAATGCTCTCAGTTTGAGGAATATCCTTCCTGTATATTAAAAAAAAAATAGTTTAGTTTTTCATTTACTGTTAAAGACCTTAAAACTCAGCTAAGTCTCTGTGGATGAATTGCAAAGGCGGCCATGAACCCGGTGGCCCAGCATAAACGCCTTTACCTCAGTAATGCTCCACAGGCTGAATGGGAACGAATGTCTGATGCCATGTGCAGAGCTGTGGATTAAACTCACAGTGCAGGATTTCACTTATAGTTCTCATTTAGAAAATATTAAAACTTTCACAGACCATGTGCAGAGCACTCACTTGATGCATTTTCATTAAAACACTGAAATTCTGCTTAACCTTTCTGCTTTTAGTATTTGTTGAACTTTCATACGGTTTTAATTCACAAGCAACTAGTTCAAATGGAACATGGAACCAGACCATTTTTATTCACGGCTGTGGTATTTATGAAGAGTGAACAGAGACTGAACACACAAAATTGCTTCATACATTAATTTTTATGTAGTTGTTGGCCAAACTGAGTTTAGTTTTTCCAATCCACTTTAAATTATTCCTGATCAAATGACAAAAATGATTTTCATTGCAGCGGGAGTATGTTTTCTTTTTTTTAAATTGCACTGTGTCACTGCACTGATTGTACTGCCACTGATTTATGAAAATAAATATATCCAACCAAAAATTTGAATCCTGTACTTATAAAGTTGAAAAGAATGCATGCAACTGGTTTCAAAAATATTCAGAGATGTTAACGTAATGTTAACACAGATGGTGCTGAAGTGTGCCAAAACTGCCATTTATGAGTTCACCTGATTTGTGTGTACTAAACTCTCTAGTTTTGTTCTACTTCACTTTATCAGAATAAATCTTTGCAGAGATGGTGTTCAGGCTATCTACTATGATTTTATAGAGATTTATAGAGGCTTCTACATTATCCCAAAGTGATACTCATCCTGAAAGGGATTTTCTTTCAGGCGAGCAAGACGTTTTTTCATTTGTGGTGTGTATTAATCAGTAACACATACACTGATATTTATACATCCTACCATATCACCAAAGGTATTCAAATTAAACTTATGGTTTCAGATATACTCATTTGATTATGGATATTCAATTTTTGAGCCGTGGTCTAAAAAAAGAGACCCGGGTACCAAGAGGTTTTAATGTGGTTTATTTTTAATATAATATCCTCACTGTTCCATACAAAGTAATAATGAGGACTGAAATTGTTTTTACAGGTTGCATAATTAGAAAAAAAAAAGTTCAATGGGAATTGGGAAGAAAGATTAAAGAAGCCCAGTAATTGCTCTCTGCTAAAAGATGGGAGAGTTGCAGTTTCCACATGTCTCCACACGATGTCGCTGTGTACAAACAAAAGTCCAAGGCAGCAATGTTGATGTGTTTTTGACGAGTTCTAACAAAATTTACTGTAAATGAATGAACTCGTTTGGATAATAGTTAAAGGAGCAGATTCATCGAGCTGTTGCTTAGCTCGTTGTCAATTAAAATGTGAACCTGGACTAGATTAAAGCCGTAACATCGTAACTCGGACAGAGAGTTTTGAGAAACGCCCCGCTTCGACGAGGTGTCCGTCTGAAGAGACTTGGCTCCGTTTTGCTGTCCGCAGCGTCGACAGAGAAGTCACCCAAACCTGAGCGCAGAGCCGGGAGCTGCAAAAACAGAAGAGGACAACATAGGCCTGGGCTGGAACAGTGTCCATGAAGTCCCCCAGAAAGTCTTCAGATCACCACGGACCCAAACAGGATCTGTGTGTAGCGGTCTGAACCTTCTTGAAGACTGATGGAAGTTGACAACAGCTGCATTCATGGTGAGTGTCATCTCCACAATGAAGAATAAAGAGACGGTCAGTAGGACTTCCAAACTGATGACCTCATGTGGGGTTCGCCCACATTTTGGTATTTGCCCGTTTCTTTCTTTCTTTTTTCTTTTGTCACTTGAAAACAACAGGTTAGAGCAGTGTTTGGAGTATTTAGTGCAGCAGCTCTCACTGACAATGAACTCTGCTTTTTGTTTGTGTTTGACTAGTCCCAGGGATTTGGTTAAGCCGATGAGTTTAGTCATGGATGATCGTGGATCCCAGTCCCATCCACTGAGCTCTGGTGTGAGGTATGTCCTACTTGCTGAAACGAGGCTGTAATAACTGTTTTAGTTGCCACTAACACATGTGCAGGTAGCCTCCCTGCTGCAGGAATAAAACCCTTTGTGTCAATGTTGTTTGCTTTATTTGCATTGTGCACACATATAATTCAGAAATCCATCCATCTGTGAGTGACAACCTGCAGGTTGTTATCAACAGCAGCTGGCAGCACACAGCCAGCTGTTTTCTTGGATGTCTTAAGCACCACCTTTGTCACATATGCATCTGTATTTGCAAATTTCTTCTAGCGTACCCCTTCGCTCGGTGCATCCCAGCGGAGTCACAGTTGTTGCAGACGTTTCAACCTCTGAACTCTGTTCATTTCCTGCTCTCAGAATTTTTCTGAGAAATTGCCTCAACCATATGTAGAGGTCATGGGAACTATTTTGTAGGCAAAACACTCAGCATCCTCTGTTTCTGTGATGAGCCCGATGATTGTTGTGGAAATTGCGGACTCACTGGGGGTTGAAACGTATATTCTTTGGTACACTGATTAATCATAGTGAAATAACATTTCAGTCAAGACGCGCTAGGAGTATGTGACTCGATGGAATTTCCCATCGGTTTTTGGTCCATAGAGTTGGAGATGATGTCAGCTGCTTGTATTATTCCAGTGGTTGGAATCATTAAAGGGGGTGAGTGAGTTTCCAGTTTCTGCTTCTTCTTCTTTCCTTTTCTTTTTTTTTCTTCTTTACAGTCTCTGCTCACTCTCTTGGTATTCATCGGCAATCTGCCGAGATTTTGAGATTTTAATTTTAGGTGAGATGGAGACTTTGAGCATGTGAGAGTTTCCAAGCCAGTGCAGTTTCCACTCCTGCCCTGTGAATTGTACTTTCCATCTGTAAAAACAGTACTCAGGCATATTATAAACAATTTATTGAGAAGAAGAAGAAGAAAAAACACCAGCTCAGTATTGGTGTGACTGGTGTTCATATTTCTTGTGTTTTGTAATCTGAGCGAGCTGCCATGCTCTTTGGCAGTCGAGAGTCGCAGACTACCTAAATGTTTCTGTGGTTTGAGTTTTATTTGCAGAAGTACACCACACTCCTCCATGCTGGGCTGTGGGGGAGGCGCACTATATGTTCTCTGTCAATTTCTGGCGTCTTTTATTTGGAGGGGGTTGACTAAACCTGCTGGCATTCTCATTTTCAGATGCAGCCATGTGAGAAGATTTTATGTGACCCTCAAAACTTTATGCTTGATTTATTATCCAAATATTGACTGCAAGAATCTGTCGGCTGGCTGGTTGCTTAATTGTCGCTTAATTGTGTTTCAATCTTGTGTTTCTTAATTGCCTTTTAAAAACTTTTTCATTGGAATAATCAAAGATATTTACTTTGAATTGCATGGCTAATTGTCTCGCAAGCAGCATATTCATTTGGTCCTGCAGCGGTTTACTGCTTTGAGCTGTCCCCGTTAATTGGACACACCTTAAACCATGATCTCACGTGGCTGGCTCTCCTCAGGGTAGAATGTGGATTTCGTTAAGGCATTGTGAATTCCCACAGCTGTTTCCCTACGTGCAGGGAATCCAAGGGCACAGCTGTTCATATGAGTGTACGGGTGAAAATTATGACAGGACTGACAGATCCAACTCAGATATTTGAAGAATGTGGGCATGTGGAGTTGAAACACAGCGAGTCAAGGTACAGAAATCACAAGGCCTGGAATAGACTAAAGCGTAACGCAGGGTTTACTCCTTGTAGTTATCCCCTGAGACAGGAAGGCTGTCTTCATTTAGGGTGATATATATAATTTAGTCAACAGCACGCTGCCCTTGGAGAGCCTGCTCAGACCTTCAGGGCTCAAAATGCAACATGGATGGTGTGATTTAAAAATATCCATTTACTAGATGAAAGAAAGTAGGAAGAAACGCACTGGCAGCACTGAACTAGAGGAAGCAATGATCAAGTGAGTGTTGTGAATGCTGGAAAGTTTTATCTCATGGATGCTTTCTGCCTCACAAGTCTGAAGCCGACAAAATGGCTAGCATCCAGGGAACGGGGAATAATGGCTCGTCTTTGTTGCCACTCTGAAGCCAACGCATTGACCGTAAATTCCAGTGCAAACGTCTTTATGGAAATTGATGTATTTTATTAAGAACAGCTTGACTATCCTACCTGTTTTTAACTTTTTCCTTATCATAGATGTTACAGTCGTGTATTTGAACCATGTTGATGTCATTTACTGCAGTCCGTTTGAATGGATTATGTGCAGCAATCCTGATTGTGTACCCGCTGAACAGACTGGAAGACTTGGCCCCTCTTTGTTTCTGTTGTGAACTTTTCCAGGCCATAACAGTTGGATGCCTCCCACTCTTAGCCCGCGTAATCTCCCCAATGACCTCCCTTGAATTAGTTCTTTGTGTGCCCTCAATAGGGAATTTTGCATATCTCCAATAACATTCAAAAACTTCATGCGACAAAAGAACAAATTGCCTCGATTTACTTGACCTTCATTATCAGTGTTTGGCTTGTTTTGATTAGATACCCGCAGTAAAAGGCCAGCCAGTCCTGACTGGTATTGCTGAGTTCGCCACAGATGTGTTTCACGAGAAATTGTGCAAATGTTTTGCAGTTCTTCACCCAATCTTAAATCACAAATCCAAGCTTCTATAAATGGCGCTCATAATAAATTGCACATCACAGCGTGGTTCCCTGCTGTAGATGGCGCTATCAGTGTGTGTGTGTGTGTGTGTGTGTGAGATGTTGTCTTCAGCCACATGCTTTGGGTGTTGCTGCTCTGGTTCCTGTGCTGAATTTTGCATAATATCTGGCTGTTAAAAAGAGCAGATGTGAGGAACCTTACCACTCCAAAGAGTGTGGCAATCTATTGAAACTCAGCGTGACACAGAAAAGAAGCCGAAGCAGTTTCAGTAAGGACACTGGCACTAAAGCCAAACATTAGCAAGTAAATGAAGAGCTACTTTGTATTCAACAGCCACACAATTTGTCTAACCAGCTGTGTTTATTAACCTTCTGTAGTATTCTACAGGGGAGCTGCTTTATTGAAACTGAACTTTTAAATTGATGTCTTAGTTCCAGCTGTTGAAACGACTTTAATATGCTGGAATGCTGATCTCTAGGTGTACAACATTGAATACTCTGTTTACACTATTGGTGACTAAATAAATGCTGTAAAAAGCAGCACATATATTCACTTTGAAAAGCAGCAGTTCATGTGATGAGTGAAAGATGGAACGCATGCTGTTGTGTAATTGGAGGATGCCCCACTGCAGACAATGCCGCATTATTTCAGATGAACGGGCGCAGTGTAAGGGTTGTAATTATGACTGCAGGGAAAGCTTTCTCTTTCACTAAGTTACTTTATCAAAATGTTGGTCTCGCATTGAAAAGCACACATTTAGTTAAGCCACCAAAGACTCCAGTGAATTGTTTTAGAATCGCTTTCACATGGAAGAGAAAGTACAGCTTCTTTCAGTTCCAAGGTTTTATATATGAAGATATAATTTTAAAAAAAAAACCTGTCATTTATTATTTAACATAAGAAATTCCAAAATGCAAAGGCAGTGTGTTAAAAAAACAACCAAAAACCAGGTACACTGCATTTCAACAGCTTGCAGAACCTCCTTTAGTGGTAGCAACATGAAGTGATCATTTTCTGTGTGAGCTGATCAGTTCCTCACATCATCGTGGAGGAATTTTGGCCCACTCTTCTTTACAGCTTTGCTTCAGTTCTTTGTATCCAGTTTCCTCTTCAGCATTTTAATCTGCTAATGTTTGGACTTTTATCGGGCCATTGCAAAACTATGGTTATTTTGCTTTTCAGCCATTATATCGCAGCTTTGCTTTGAGTGCCGGGGATCATTTTCCTGTTGCTTGACACAGTTTTCAGACCTTCTAGCTGCCGTATGGAGGGCAGAGATGATTTGACTCCAGTTTACAGAGAAGTTCATGGTTGACGCAGTGACCACGGCGTTCAAAGGTTCAAAGCTGAATCATGAACACACCTCCTCCATGCTTGATAGTTGGTTGTAGGTGTTTTTTTAGTTTTTGCCCAATGTGGCACTGTGCAGCCAGTTGACGTGCATTTTTGTGCTGTCTGTTCAAAGGACTGTCTAAAGTTTGTTCAGACTTGTGGTTTGTAAAGATATAACTTTTTTTTAAAATTTCTTTTAGAAAAAAGTCTGGTTTTTACCCCTCTAAATAAGCAATACTTCTGAAGTGATTTTGTGTTTATTTGTTTATTTGTTATCTGGCCTTTTTACATGTCTGTACCTTTTTCTGTGTAAAGTTAATGTATGCACTGTATCTAGGAAAAAAAAGACCCAAACAACCTCTTGTAAATTCACCCTCTAGAGAACACGAAAAAAAAAAAGCTCACAAAAAAAGTGTTCTTTGCTTTATCTTTGACTGATTTTTTTTTCTTTGCACAGTCATGGGTTTGTTATGGTGCAATCTGTAGAGGGAAAATATTTGAACTGCATGGAGATAAGGGGAGGGGTAATGTACCATAGCAGACCCCAGTTCAGCAACCAGAGTTATGCAAAAAGAAAAAAAACAACAGACACCCATTGTCATCATGTTGCTTGGTGACCTGCTAGCTTATTTCATCTCTGTTTAACTCAGTATCAGCATCCCAAACCCAACTATTAAAGTGAAGTAAAAATGAAGTGAGCAAAGGAGAGATTACTTTGACACTCGCCATTTACCAAAGCATTTTTGCAGCCCAGACACCCCTCCCCCCACCCAACCACAGAAACAGACCTCCCCTCAGACGCAGCCTCCCCCAGCCGGGCAGCAACGGGCCCCACAAAAAGTTCTTAGGACGGGCTCAACGGACACGACCGGAGAGTTGGAGGCTTCCAGACTTCCCAGTTAGCAGTCAGGAGGACCCACTGATGATTACATCTTTGGAAACACAGCTCAGTCCACAGAGACCCCCACCCCCCAAACTATCTAGTGCCAGTTTTCACAATAACGATGGAATAAACTATAATAGGCCTATATTATT
>JBAMYA010088895.1:0-18463 GCA_037176975.1 Arrhamphus sclerolepis | reverse complement strand
CCCCCCCCCCCCCCCCCCCCCCCCCCCCCCCCCCCCCCCCCCCCCCCCCCCCCCCCCCCCCTTTCCTTCCTCAACCTACTCTGCTCATGGAGCAACAACAAAATGTGATCTATCTAATAGAGCATGCATGTTGGCAGGAATTATCTGCATTTCAAGTGTTTACCTCATTACTACTGATGCCGCGTTTCAGGCTGTGTGCTGCCAGATATTAGGGAGCATTAACATCACTCTTGCCCACTGGGGTGGAATTCAGCCCATCTCTGGACCCAAACCATGTGCACTTTTATATGGCATTCATTTCAACAAATTAGACAACCCAAGGCTAGTTCAGGTGATTGGCTCTGCCTTGCAACAAATGTGCTGTCAAACTACCATCAATCTGAAGCTGCTCTCTCAGTTCAGCCTCTTTTTTTTTGGGCTGCTTAATCCCAAGGACGAAGCTCTTCAGTATGTAAGAGTCAAGAAAATAAATGAAAAAGGACAACATAGCAAGGGAAGAAAAGAAAAATAGAACATTCAAGTCTGTACCAAAAGCAGCTGTACACTGTTCCTTAGGAGAGTAATTTAGTAGATGTACCAAGAATATTAAGCAAATCTCTACATATTCCCAAGTAAATTAAAAAGATGTTTAAAGACTTATTAACAGGCAACGGATAATATTCCTTCTGGAATTATGGATTGACAGAACTGGAGCAACTGGGTTGAAACATTAATTAAGCAGAGGGTTCGTACATTTCACCGCTGCAACCAGTGTTTCCTCTACCATCCAGTCCGGTGGCATCACAAGAAGTTGCAAAGCAGGACAAATGCCAACATATGAAACGCCATGACATAATGCATGCATGTAGGCAAGAATGAAAAATAAATACACTTTTAAAAAAAGACACCAAAGCATTCAGACGGCACACTCTGAAGGTAAATCTTATGAGCAAAGACACAAAGTCACATACTGGTAGAGTACAACAGTAATGAAAAATTGCAATGAAATCTAGATCAGAGTGATATCATAAATCCAGACTCAGAAAGCAAAGGTGAATTTTCAGCGTAAATGTCAGCTCCTCCTACAGAAGGATAAGCTCCGATGCCTCGCCACTGTAAGTGCTCCGTGTGTGCTGGTGTATTAGATAAGGCGCACATATCTGAGGGCGTCTTGTTTAATATCTGCAAATACTACCCTTTTACAAGTGTGGAAGACAAACTTTCATCTCGCCCAGCTCCAGCTGTTTAAAACTGAATTTCAAAAATTTCTCTCCTTTCATAGTTCCAGATAATAGTCCGATGGGCACACAAAACAATATGACCTCCCTTGCTGACCCTTTTTGTGACAGGAAAATTGCCTATGATGACATGCCGTGGTGCGGGCATTAAAAGAATTTCTTATAAAGATTTAGCATTTATGAAAAAAAATGAAAATCTACACATGTAATAAATATGGTAACATATTTTACCAGAATGCGGGAAAAAAATAAATCTTTTTTGCCTGAAAGAAGACTCTTGCATCACTCACTCTGAATCAAAATGAATGCCTTGATATAATGTGACAACATGTGATTTTGAATCAAATATAGAGGATGAAACCAGGACGGTGTTGGCGGGGGGCCGTACAGTTAAACAATGTACATTGCCAGGGTTGCAACAGCACACTTGGGCACATGAAATTATGAGGCCAGCCATGAAAGTAAAAAAAAAAAAAGAAAAAGTCACATTAATTATCCTGAAGAAAATGAAAGAGACTTAATAAGACTAATCTTAATCTATCGTTTCTGAGTCAGGTACTTCTGGAAAAGCTGGACAACCTTTGGGGATTTCCTCTATTAAAGTGTGACACTGAAGCTAAGACCTGGTTATTATGAACCCCCCCCTCGTTTCATCTTCCAGCCAAAATAACATTTTTTTTTTGTCACTGCTGAGGCAACCACTAATTACAGCTCATACATAATCTTTTATGTAAATGCTTTCTCCGTCTTTGATCTCGCCACGCCGTCGAAGACAGCCAGATCACACACTTGGGCTAGATCTGTCACTTCAGTCAGAAATCGAGAAGTGAAGTGGAAGGAAATCTGATTTGTTGTGATGCTTGTCAGCCTATGAGCTCAGAGGATGTTTGATCAGGTCATTACATTTAGGGTCAAAACCAACATGGTCAACCCACTCGGAGCTTTCATCACAATCTGTTAGAACAAATAAGCTTAGCCTCGGATGTGGACCACTGAACATAGAGGATAGACAAGAACTGGAACACCTTTCAGTTTCAGGATTAATGTCTGTTGTGCAGCAATAAAATCTCTTCTATACACAATTCTTTACCTTAATGAACTCTTGGCTGTACATTGGAGTAAGTCATTATTCATAATGAACTTTTAAACTGCTTATATAATTCTGAATTTCAATGACACCTAATACTTGGTGCAGGAAATAAATGAGTAAGCAGCGACTATCAGTATCAGTTTGAGGCGAGCTGAGTAAAACAAAGCATATTGCATTTCATTTCCTTTCAACCGCAACATAACAGAACAGGTTCTTGTGATCCTTTCAGCTGGGGGCATGGAAGATAAAGGCTGGCTATATGATACTCCTCAGACCAACACAGAAAGGTCAGCTCTGACACCCTGGAAGGAGCCCTCAAGGTCTTATGGACATTAGGGAGACAAACCGACTTTCTGGAAGGCAGATAGTCTATGAGCAGAAGGGTCAACCAGCCTGCCAAAAGCAAAGCAGAAAGAACCACAGGCAACCTCTGACATCTGGTCTGAGCTTAAATGGTTAGCAATGCCAACATACAAGAGAAACATGTTTACTTGCTTACCACTTGTATCTATCTGTGCTTATTGACTGGACTTAGTTTTACTTTACAAGGTTTTGAGAATGTATATGGAATTTCTGCATTGCTCATGTTTTTTTTATTTTTGTTTTTTTTTGAATATAAATGAAAATTCCAATGTTATAAGTGTTGAATTCAACATCTGGTCACTGCCATCCTGGTCGTTTTGGACCAAGAAGTGGCCATAATCTGACAAGTGGGTGCAGCTGGAGAAATATAATTGATGATTTAAAAGAGAGAGTATCTTTGAGAACTAGTAGCCCTATCTATTTATTTATAGATAGATCTTTTCAGAGGGAATAGGAGCACACTTAGAATGAATGAACCTACATTGTTGAAAAACTCTATTAAAATAGTATTTTATGGGAGTCAGTTAGAGCATGGATGAACCCTGGACGAACCCTCCGGTGACATCACTCATACGTTTGTACAGAATGATTTTAAAAGCCTTTTTTTTTTCCTCTTACTGCATGGCGCCATATTGCAAAGAGGCATATGGCGTCAATTCAGAGCCTAATGTATTCAGAATAAAAAAATTTGCTGCAAAGTTTGGCATTTTAACATGGGAGTGAAAGATGATTTGCTCTTTTTTGGAGTTACCACCAGTTTAGCTTTTTCTTTTTTTTCAAATTTCTACCAGGGTTTCATCCCATAAGTATGGATGTTAGCATTTGTTTGGAGCCACCACCTACTGGCTATCAGTGGTACTGCATTTAAGGCACGCCAGCATTAGCCACATGTCCAGTGACTTTGTCTATACTTTATTAAGTGTGCAATCTTTAGAGGACAATAGGCACATTTCCATTATTCTTGAAATTGCGCAAATTAGAAGTGCAAATGGTTAATACACATAATGGAAACAAAAGCAATTCAAATATTGCATAAAAAATAAAAATAAAAATTTAAATCTGCTCATGTGAGGTTTTTTGTTATTTTGTTTTTTTTCTGGTAATTAACACTGCTTTACTTGCAGACGTCTTCATTGTTTTCAAATTAAAATAATGAAGGCTATACTGTGACTAACCTGACAAAGTTAAAGAGATTCTAGACTTCCATCGCCTTTATTTTTGGAAAGACTTATTGTGAAAGCAGGGAACACGACTTATTGGTAATAGTCATTTAGCAGTTGAATTTTGTCAATATTTTGAAACACTACTCCAAAACTATAACTAAATGTGACTGCTGTAGCCCCAAGTGGTAGAAAATGGTTTCTGCTGCAGATAATACTAATGGAAAAAAGAAGAAACCAAAAAACAAGAAACAAATGTCATTAACAGTATATTATGCAAAAATACCAAGAAAAAAAAAACATTGAAATCTCACTTTGATGTAATTTCCATTTGGGGATTAATAACATACTGAATCAAATCAAATCTAACTTTCACAAATTCAAAATTAGAGGAATGGAGCTGATAAAGTCCCTGCATACTGTGGGTTAAGTGGTAGCAAATTCATCCTCAGTAAGAACAGGATGTCATAAAGACTCATGGTGACAAGGTAAATGAAGTTGTGATATAATTGGATTATAAACTAAAAAGTAAGGCCTAGACTAATGACAAAACATTCCTGAAATGAATGACCAACTGAACTCTAGTATTTTAGAGGCTGAGTTCTGCAGGGGACCTCAACAGAGCTCATAATTTAAAAATATCTAGTGTTACATGTTGTTTTTGTAGTAGGAGAGCAGAAGAACGGAGGAACCGAGGAAAGGTACCAGGGAGTGAACATCAGTGTCACATCCTTTAGATTCTTCAGGAAAATGATTGCTGCTTCCTTTGTACTGAACTCAACATTTCTCACACACTAACAAAGAAGAAGAATTATAAGATGTAAAGTGGAACATATATTTGCCTTTTAGTTTAGCCTCATCAAGAAAGTGGTAAAAGTAAATGTTATTCTTAAATTCGTGTTGTTATTAAGAAGATTATATACATATACACATACTTTTTTATATTAGAGTCTCATTTTGGTTGTTACTTTGCCTGTTGAAGACAAAAACGAGCTCCATGATGAAGAGACAATAGTTTCATCCCAGTCAAGCCTGGCTCTTTGAAAGTGAGAGCAAAAGAGAAAGACTTTGACAAGGTATAATGAAAAGGAGAAGATTGAAAAGAAAAACTCCGCTGTGTAGAAAATGTGGTTACCAGGTTACCAGGCTATCTTTGATCAGAAAGGGGAAGTTGCATTTGCAGGATTTTGATAAGAAGGGTGTAGGTGTTCTCTCCCCATGTGTGTTCCACAAATGAACACGACAGGCCTAATTCAGTGGTGTGAGGCCGGACCTGCTGTCCTGTCCTTTCGTCCTGCCAGTCTGGTTACCGGCGCTCTCATTCCCTCGCTCCATGGTGTCACCAATTAGCCGGGGCCTAGGTTTCATTAAGGTGCTGGCACCGCTGCTTTTCCGCCTTCTGTCACATCCTTGATAATAAGCCTGAGATGGGTCTACTACCTGACACACAGGAGGTACACGCATGCACACACATGCACACACATGCAACACATAGAGCCTAGATACCAAAGAGCCAAACGCATTTGCAAGACTCACACTCTACAAACACAGCCTACATGCTGATGTGCACAAACACCTACACGCATGCATGCTTGGGTGCACACCCTGTGTACACGTGTCGACTTTATTTTTTTCAGATGATTATAGAAATCAAAGCTGAATGATGCAATGTGGAAAGATAGAGAAAGGAAGAATCCCTACACATTGTGGAGAAGCAGCTGAACACAGTTACAAACTACAGAGGTATAAAGTCCTCGTAATCTTTAAAAACAGCTAAAAAAAAAAAAAACTTATATACCAATACTTTCAATTTCATTCATTATACCTCCTAAGTGGACCATGGGATGTTTTGGATTTAAGTTTGTTTTACA
This sequence comes from Arrhamphus sclerolepis, assembly GCA_037176975.1. Classification (NCBI taxonomy): domain Eukaryota; kingdom Metazoa; phylum Chordata; class Actinopteri; order Beloniformes; family Hemiramphidae; genus Arrhamphus; species Arrhamphus sclerolepis. The sequence continues at coordinate 12,762 of JBAMYA010088895.1, read as the reverse complement.
AATCAGAAGCAAAATAACGAAAGAATACTTGAACAGATGTTTGATACCAGCAGGACTCGATAGTTATCAATGGTTGGAGATACATTTCCTGCACTCTCAACATAAATGAGTCCATTCACACAACAGTTTACTGAACACTAATTTATATTCCCACTGTACAGTTGCCGGCACGGCGGTGTTATTCTGACAGTTTGGAGAAAGCACAGCTGCCGTGCCGAGGTGAGGTTCTCCCCAAAGGAGCCTGGTGGGTTGAAGGGGAGAATGAATTTCAGATACACAGGTTCTGCTGAATATTAGTCTCGCGGCAAAAAGTCTGGGCTCATGGGAGTGAATTATTCATTCTCTGAACCCAGCCTGCACACCTCTGCCTTACCAGACCACTGTTTGATGCTGCTGCACCTTCCCAGCAACTAAATGAGGCTGTGGAACTGCTTTAGAGATGAGCCACACCAGCATTCCAACAGAGGCACAGGTGTTGTATGGAAAAATTCACTGATATCACAACTTAAGTCTGCTCACGTTTATATATCCCAAGTCTGCAAGCCACATGCTGCTCACAAGTAACTTCTAAGTGGCCCAGCCCAAGGTTTGACCAGAAATTAGCTCTGGCCTGAATACCATTTTATGGGCTCTGGAGTTTCAGTGGAAGATAACAAGAATAATGGGAGTTTTGGTTGTGGGTCATCACTTACATGCAACATGTTATCTGCTATCTGAACACACAGCACGTCAAACCTTGAAGCAGATGGGCTACAATAGCAGAAGATCACACTGAGTGCCACTTTTGGCAGCTTAGAAGAGGAAACTGAGGTTATAATTCACGGAGGCTCACTAAAATTATTATATATGATTGGAAAAACATTGCCTGCTCTGATGAGTCTCAACTTCAGCTGCAACATTCAGATGGTAGGATCAGAATCTGGCATTTAAACAACATGAAAGCATCGATCCATCCTGCCTTTTATCAACGGTTCGGGCTGGTAGTGGTGTAATGGTGCAGAGTATATTTTCTTAGCACACTTTGGGCCCTTAGAACTAACTGAGCATTGTGTAAATGTCACAGCCTTCCCAAGTATTGTTGTTGACCATGTCCATCCCTTTATGACCACAGTGTACCATCTTCTGATCTATACTTCATACATCATCTCAAACTGGTTTCTTGAACATGACAATGACTTCGCTTTAGCAACTGTGTGATGCTATTGAGCCAATACGAACCAAAATCTTAAGAAACAGTTTAACACCTTGTTTAATGTATGTCATGAAGAATTAAGGCATTTCTGAAAGCACAACAGAGTCTAACACAGTACAAGGAAGACGTATCTAATGAAGTGAGTATATCAGAGATTATATATTGTATTACAGCAGCCAAACTATTTCATTATGGTGGCTGGAGCAACATTAGCTTAGAGTGCTATCTCTGACATTAGCTTAGAGTGCTATCAGCTATAGCTGATAATTTATACCACTGCAGTTCAAACCAAATAAATAACTACTGAACTGATTTTTTTTTTTCTTTTTCATGATTGTTGTGCTTCTGGTAAACCGGTAGGCCAGCTGTGTATTTTGTAGACTGCAGTTGTACAGACATCACTCAGTTTAAAGTGTTGCTACACAGCTAATGCCTTTAGCGAGTCATCTGCATTTTAAAAGCCAAAATTAACTGAAGCATTTCTGTGGGTGACGTTCATGGTAGCCAGTCATTGAGAATGCCGTCTTCTGGTGGCTAGACAGGAATTATAATATTTCCACACTTCAGCAGTACAATGAAAATATAGATACCAAAACTCAAAGTATGAAAAGCAAGCATCCATCCCAAAAACAGATATCCAGTTATCCAAATATTGTAGTCCAGCCATACCAGAAATATAGAAAAGAACCATGTAAAACACATTTCTAGACACTTCAGAAACTCTTTTGTACAACACATTCCCACAGTTGCATCAATCGATCAATGCAGCACTTTTGTTGTGTGCTTAGCATGATACGACATAACCCGTCTTCTCGTCACAGAAATGACGACTATCACTGGAAAAAGCATCAAGTTACTGTATTAGTCTCAACTGAAACTGTAACTTTAAAATGCATGTAAACACCTTAGTATGACTGAAATGGAACTGGACTGAACTCATAACTGAACTTCAGATCCTGTCCCAGGCTTTAATCTGGACATACTGCAAGAATTCAATGCACAGCGATACAGAAAAGAACATAAAAAATAAAAATGTGAGATGTATGAAATGTATAAAACTGTAAGTCTGTCTAATTCACCAGTTCCCCAGTTTGCTGCCACCAGATTTTGGTTCAGGTTCAGTTTAAGTAAATAAATAGTAAGAAGTTAATTGTTTTTGTATTATTTTATTATTACAGCTTATTTATTGTTAGCTGTAATATTTTCATCTCGGCAGAAATGCAGTGTTACTTTAAAATATTGACCACAATATTGACCTCCCTGGAAACCATGATGGTGAAAGCAGATCCTGTGAAATCCTCAGTTTGACTCGAGTTGGTCGAGTTAATAAAAGAATAGAAATACATGTCTGCATCTATGTAAACCTCATCTGTAGCAACAGGTGACGCACAACCGAAAATGTTTACATATGACTTCATTTTGTTGTATCCTTTGAGGCTGGAATGTGCTTTAAAATGGGTAAGCTGCATTTAAAGTAATAACTCCAACAAAGTAAGATTTTTTTTTTAATATGGTTCCTTGAAATCATCCTGTACAAACTGTACTGTAACTTGTTTAGATCTAGTTCTATCTGTCGTGAGATGTGACAGTAAGGCAATCGTATTGATGATAATGTTGCTGAGCCAACTGACGCCCAGTGCTTTCTACATTATTTGCTACATATTTTACCACTCCAGTTTCAGCACAGTGAGTCTCTGAGATATCCCATTCAACTGAATTTGTCCTCCCAGCTCGCAGTATACTATCATTACAATCAACTTGTCAGTTTTTTGCCGGATTGTTTATTCCGATAAGCATTATTCCAAAAACGCGCGTTTTCAACTTTGTTTCCGTTTCCATCGCAGGGCTTCACCCACACTTCTAATGACTCCTGCGCCCTGTAATTTCTTTAGCGTTAGAAACTCTGATTACAGGGTGGGAGTCGAGCTTCAAGCCAAGCATCATCTTTCCCAGTTATTGTTTTGTGTTTGCTCCTGTCTTTAACACGAGCCCTGCAGCTGTGTCTCAGCAGCAGTATCTATGATGCTGTGTTTAAATCTCTGAGTAGGCTACAACAGTATCGTTCATTACAGCCCATAGCTACTGGTTCTCAATGCATTATTGCAGAGGCATACTGGTAACTACAGCATGGAATTTGCTAGATATTAAAGCTGACATCAGTTGTGTTACATGCCTTAGCCAAGTTGTCCCCATAAGAGCTATTAATGCACTTGATTCATGTCAGGTTTCAGTAGGTTAACACACTATCACATTATCATGCACAAGTCTTTTTATTTTGTCTTGTGATAGGAGGTTTGCCACTCAGCTTAAAAAAAATAAAATAAAATAATTAATTAAATTAAAAACTAAAATTGTGATTGTAAGTTAGATACCACTATATAATCTGATCATTCCATCCCCTGCAAGCTATTTAGGAGTTCTCCTCAAGGGTACAAACAAGTCCATCAAATCATCTTCCTCGTACTTTGCCCAAATATTTGAGCGGTAGAGTGAGTATATCTTTTTCTCTGCTGTTTGGGAGACATAGACTCCCCAGTCTGGTTCTAACAGCTCCAAAGTGACCACCCTGCACTGCGGAGCGTACAATAATGCCATTAAACCCCCCCTCTTCCCCATGGGGAATCAGTCACACGGTGGTTTGAGCTCAGGGCCAATACAAAAGACACCCATTTGAAAAGGAACCAGGCCCATCCTGAGGAGGTCAGAGGGCTGTTTACAGAACAACAGTCTCTTATCGGCTGTATGCTTCCCTGAGGAGTCTCCACCGTGAACAGATAACAGCCTCCAGAGTGTGACCGATAGGAGAATAATCAAGTACATTGTGCTTTGGGAGGAAGAAGTGGAGGATAAGGTGGATAATAGTCTACATGGCTGTTAGCAGTGAGATCATATGCCAGAGGGATGCTTCTGTTTGGAAAACATACCTTCTCATCGGGAAATAAGAGTGGGACCTACATGGTTTCCTCTAAACAGCATAAACACATGTTTTTTTTGTCGTTTTGTGTTTTTTCTCATGCTAATAACCAAAGCTTCCATGGGACCACTGATGCCTAATTCATCCTCAGGGATTGCTTCATTATTGAACAGTTAAATGGTCAATAAGTTCAGCCAAGGCTGCTTTTAGCACAAGGGCAAATAGACAGTGTAAAAAGCCAATGCAAATAACTGGCACTCAAACAAGGCCTAATGCATTAATGACTGTGTGACGTGCGCTAATGTGACGGCAACAGATTCAGAGTGACAGTAATGGAGAATTTTGCCCCTGGTAATACTCATAAGGCCTGGACGGGGAGAGACGGAGGAGGGATGTACGCCTGCCTGCTGCCTGAGCCTTGACAGAAGCCTAATAAATAACAGGAGACAAGGTGAAACAGCAGTAGCTGCTCCCCCCTTCTTCCTCCTCTCACTGCCACCACCTACACCAGCAGCGACGTCCCACGCAGACAGCTTTTTGGCAACAAACCGAGTCTCTTCCAAGTCAGCGAGTGCATTTGTCCCACAACGGAGGCAACTGGAGATACCCATACAATTACAGAGGAAACTTTGCACCTTTTAAACACCACCTCGCTCCAGGTCAATCCTATATATTCACCTGAGAAAAGTATAAAAGCGTGCTCTATCAGAATCAATTTCAGTTCACATAATAACCCGTGGGTTGTAGGCAGCCACGCCGAGTAGATGCCGCTGATTGAACAGCAGGTTCTGAAGATGGGCGAGGAACGTGCCGGGGTTGGGGTCAATTCAATTCGAGAGTGAAGCCACTTCAGCAGCTGCCAGTCATTTGTCACTGAAAGAGATTCTGACATCAGGAGAAGTCAACTTTATGTCTTAAATAAAAAAAAAAAGTAAAATAGAGCCGACACACAACGCAAATGTGCAGAGAAGAGGTTCAACAATCAATTACGCAGACACACTGTAATATTATGATTTAAACTGCTTCTCCTACTCCTCCCTCACTCAGTCACATTAATAACAGCCGAGACCCTTGGAGCATTAATTAGTGAAGACTTTCAGAGTGCCTGGATTCTCCGAGCCACCTACAACGAATGCACACTTCTGTAAACAGGACCGCTGCATAGTAAGTTGTTGTTTTTCCTACAAGTTTTTTTTTTTCTCCTTAGACATGGTGATGAGATCACAGAATTGTTCGAGCATGCCAAACGCTCCCTGCGCCGTCTCTCACGCCCTCTTCATTAGGCAGCCCCTGTGCTGGCCTGTGCGCAATTCATTAGCTTTTATCCTTTTCATTTGAAGAAGGAGCTGCTTATAATTAGAGCGTCTCTGTTTGTCCGGCATCCTTCACACAGTTGCATCTCAGAGCATTATCATTCTGCCGCAGATAACTCAGCACCATCAGCCGCCTTGAGAGTTAACTTCAAACTATTACTGCCTCTCCAGAATGTAAATAAAAGCACTCGCAAATCAACAGCTAATGACTGAATGTGGAGTGGCACTCCAGGGATATGAAGATGGCGAACCGCATTGGTAGACTTCGTGTTCATTTGCGTTCAACATTTTATTCACTTGAAAGTGCTGTTGATAGGCCATTTTCTGTGATTACAGTGTGATCATAGTTTCTGGGTTTTTTTTTGGTTTTTGTTTTTTTTTAGCTCTGCTTTAACCTGTTTGTTCCTTAAAGTTTGATTTAAGCGATACTTCATTATTTTTGAAGGGCCGGATTGGAAATCACAGCTTTAAAGTGGCTCCATTTTTGGATAATTCAGGAGGACAAAGAGCCTGAGCACACCATCACACCGCTGGAGCTCCCCAGATTCTTTTAGGGTCAACAGCAGAATGGTCCACACAAGCCAGGTTAGCCATCTGACCAAGTTATCACCTGCTTCAGTTACTGAAACTGAAGGAAGACACACCCCACAACTTGTAAGGCCTAAAGACAGCTGCAGTTTAAGTTTCTGCTCATGCTGAGCGTCTCTTCCTGTGAAAGATTTGACACCAAATATGATAACAGTTTACCCTTAACAATCACAGAACAAATTTATCAAAAAAGCTTCAAAGTCGCCAAGCTACAAATCTGATGGAGTACAGCATTTTAAATGTGAATAATTACTTTAAAAAATCCTATATTATGCTTTTCCTGTCTTTCAAAGGTTCAAAACTATATTTAACTGTAGCTTTCCCAGAGGTGTACAGTTAAACAAGCTGTAAATAAGAGTTTTGAAAGAGCATCCATAACACAAGCTTATGTGTGCGCACATGGAGGTTGGTCCTCTAAACTCCGAGATCACTTCAATCCAGTCCAAGCATCAGTTATTGTCTGTTCTGCTCAAAAAGAAACGTCTCCAACTACCTCAGCACATGACTGACAGGAAGGTGTCTGACTGGGTTAAAGAGTTAATCACTGAACGAAGACTGAACAGGGAGGAGTGTGGAGGTCAATCAAGCACGGTGCTCACGGAGCATACTGGGAAATAGAAGATTGTAGGCTGCACGATCTAACAGACCCGGAGAGATTGTGAGTCGCAATGGAAGAAAAATGAATGCCTCCATTATGGTGCATGATGAACAAAAACAAGAATCAAAATGACGTAATATGGGATCCTTGTCTGTTATTGCATTAATGTTAACTTGTCCAGTTATAACATCAATGCACCAATATATCTTTGTTATCACTTCTACACTTCCAAGGCATTTCCAACTGAGAGGCATACTCTCTGCAGCGTGTCCTGGGGGAATGTCCAGGATGCATCCTAACCAGAAGCCCAAACCACCTCAAACAGCTTGTCTACTTGTACAGAGACAACATCAGTTATACCAATGCAAACCCCACTTTCCGTCACCTTATTAATCCTGCTCCAAAACACATCCGCTTGTTTTCGGAGCATCTGCAATAGGACACGGCCATGTCTGATTCAATGTCTAGTCACTTCCTAAATGAATGTAAAAGTTGGCCTTTTGTTACTCATTCACAGCACATAAATCTGAGATGTTAAATGCAGCTTTGGAGTTACTGAATGTGAACGATGAAATGTTGTTTACTCTTTTAGCTGACTTCTACAGTTCCTGGAATCCCTCGTGGCAACTTCCAGAGAAGAGAGGCTGACTGTTTCCATTTTAACAAGGCTGACTAATGTGTGGGGCCTTCATTCAGAATGCAAAATATTTTGTCTTCTGATACAATAAATCTAATGAAAGTTGTTATGCATTATAAATGCTTCTTTTGAGTTTAATTTTGTACCTTTCCCAGTTAGGGAGCTTTCAATCACCTTGCATATGGTGCAAATTCTTGAGCACTTGACATGATCATAGTGATGTTTGCATGTGATCTTACTGAAATGTGCATTTATGGGACTATCCTTTTCCTGAGCACAAAATCTAGGCAGGAAATATGAAAATTAATTTTGCAGAGAAATTACTCAGCTTTAAGATGTGTAATTCTCAACCAACTGTGCCACTATTGACCCCTAAGAAAAAATGTTTTGCAAATTTTGCTCTTGACATGACTGTAATAATTGCTAGTCTATCAACAGACACTGTGCAACACCAGGGGAAAGAAAGAGGGTATGAAGAAGACATTCTCTATAATTTTCTTTTTACTTCATTTTGATTTTTGAATTTTTTTTCTAACAACTGGACAAACCTGCTGTGACATCACCTGCAGGTTTTCTGAAGAGTGGTTTTGACGCTTTATTTTCATCTTACAACATATTGGAAGGATCAGACAACACCCAGTCCAGGTTCAAATGAAACTGAGCAAAAGGGAAGATCAAGCAGGCCTGGAAGTTAGCTAGAACATGTCCACAGCATCTATGTCAAGCGGTCCTACTCAAAACCCGTCGCAGCAGTGCTCTGCTAGATATGTATTCATATCTCAGAAGTCAGGTCAAGACAGTCCTGATCACTCAGAAGCTACTTATGACAGTTATTTGCTAACTTTTGACTTCACCTCTATAATCTTCCACCCTAACTTTTACAGTATTGTTTTCTAATATCTTTTATTTACTGTATGTCTTTGTCTGTAATCTCTCTTATGATGTAAAGCACTTTAAGTTGTCTTATTGCTGAAATGTGCTCTACAAATAAACTTGCATACATCTGTGACTTCTTATAATTTTACCCAACAAGGCAAAGAAAAGGTCTCGCTTTTGGAGCCAGCCCCCAGGGCTTTATTTGCAGTTTCTGGTGTAAAATCATGCAGGATGTAGCCCCTTGTGTGAAACCTCAGTGCCAACAACAATGCAGAGGGGTTTAATGGGTCATGTGACTTGCACTTGTCACATAAGGGTCCAACAACAGGTTTAAACTCAGCAGTGACAGGGCAATTGATCCTGTCGGTTTGCTCTAATCAAACACACACTCCAAGTCAGCTCTTAATGTTTCAGGTACCACCCCATCACAACCAGTCATGTTCAGCTTTCTAGGAATACGCTCATGAGCCTACAGTATTTCAACAGCTTCATTAGACCCACATGTTTCCACAACCTTCATTATCATCATAATAAAAAAATCTGAAAAGTTATCAAAGAACACAGGCACCTCACTTTCTGCTTTGTACTATCATCAATCACCATAGAGCTATTTTTTCTCCTCAAATGCTGGTGGAAGCCATCGTATATAAGTGAGAAAAGAAAAAAAAAAATCACATGCATATTTAATTTCATTCTCCACTGACTCACACAAAGGAAACTGCCATCCTTTGGGACACCTTTCAGAAAAGTCTCTATTAAATCTGAGTCACCTGGGAAAGAAAAAAAAAGAAAAGAAAAGAAGCATTTCACAAGTGAAAAACTATCTAAATTATTGCCACACTTCAACTGAAGTGCTGTTTATCATCTCAAGCAGCCAATGTGTTGTTTTCCTCCTTAGTCACAGCGTGGATGACAATCAGAAGCGGTCAACCAGGACGCTATCAGCAGCAGTCACTCTGCAGTGACAAACTACAGCTCTTCTGCACTCCGAGCATGGACATTATTCTCAACACATGGCTCACCCCTATCAGAAAACAAGGCAGGTTTTATTGCTGCTGGAAAAGGTGGTAAACATAACACTGCACGCAGCTTCTTGGAATTTAATGTGCTCGGTCAAGAGACAGAGTATAGATATAAAAGGCCAGACCTTACTGAAAAAGAAAAACAACAACAACAACAACAAAAAGCTGTCTTCATAATGTAGAAACCAAGCGCACTGGCCATACTCAACTGATTTATAGCTTTTTTTCTGTTCTTTTCTTTGAACTGTGATTGCAACGTGAAGGGAGTAAAACAAAAGAGCAGTTCATGTCAGCTGTGCCACTGAACGCATATATGCAAGCATATAAACAAATTCATAAGAAAAAGGGATTAAACTGATGGAGAGGGGTGCTCGTTCCTCTTAGAAGTAAATTAAAAGACTTTTCTAAAGGACTGTTGTCTGAGATCGACTTGTGGCTGCACAGCCACAAGGTACTAATGCTGTCCACTGGTGCTCCAGTTACCTCGGTGATCAAATTATCACATGCACTGTTATCACATACCCTCCATATCAAATGCCTCCCGCCACATGTATGGAATCATATTTAGTCTCTACCTCTCCGTCCATGTGTGGCTAATCCGTCACCTACCCACAGACAGTAAAACACATCCAATTGATTTCTTCCTGGTTTACATATTTACACACACTCTCATGCAATTAGGAGCACATTTATCGATGGTTTCAGCACCCCTGGGAGCCCTGCAGAGCAGCCCACTTCAATAAATCTCCCATTCCTGAGGCTGCCAGCGGGCAAGACTGATAAACCTCATGCAAAAATGGACTGGGAATACTTTGAGCTTCAGGGTAAAAAAAAAAAAAAAAGTTCCCAGTCACTAAAATTGACCCATGGTGCCCAAACTGCTTGACAAAAGCTTCTTCTTTACTATAAAATGCTTAACAGGTCTTCTGCACCTTTGAATTGCCACACATCTCATAAATAAAAGACTCACAAAACAGGCACAAACAATAATTTAAAGGAGCACATTTTAGCAGCTGAGGGTGTCTTATTAAATCTAAATTTCCTAACAGCATTGTCACAAAAAGTTTCTAAGGTGTATGTGGATTGTGGTGCGTGTGTCAGACTCATGGTTCTCCACTCAGAGTGGCTGAGCTTTATCATCTGTATTACTATGTGTGTACCATGCTGCCCCCTACAGGCTCTCTGCTGAATCCCACAGAATCAAACTAGAACTGAAACATCACAGAACAAGTTCACACATAAACCACGAGACACATTTCGAAATAAAATCAATAGATTACGTTTTTTCTTCGATTTTTTTTTCATTGATTGGAATGAATATGAAATGATGTGCCCCTTTTTCCCCACGTGGATATGTCATTGTAGCGACGGCAGAAATGGCCCCTTTAGGGGCTAATTTAGACTCTCTATTAAGTCCCCTTGAGCAAGTCGTTCTCATTACATTAAAGGTGAAAAGGTCTCTTCTGTTAGCCTATTTCAGTAATTCTGGTCATGACAACCTGGTTTCTAAGAATCACTGAACTTTTGTGTCCTCTCATGAAGCTTTGACAGGACTTGACACATGAATGGATCTCATTAATTGTGTCTCTGTGGACGAGTTTTCATCAGATCAGCGGAACTTATGAAGTAAAAAAATAAATGCAAACACTTTAAATGCGAGAGTTTTTATGAGCTATACCAATTAATGACATGCTTGAGGCTTTATGAACAAGGACAGTTTTGCGCTGTTGAAAGGGGGGGACTCTAAATATTTTTAACCAGCGGGTGACTATTATATCTGAGTAAGACTGAGTAGCCTGTATAAGAGTTTACAAATTAAGACTTGGCAATAGCACATGCACACACAACGGACATAGATCCATAAACTTGCTGATATAAATTGCAACATATCTGGCTTTGATATCATGCACAGAATAAAAACTTTAAATCTACAAAATCAGCTTGGTCAGAAAGGAGTTTTGCGCGTCTATAGTTTACAGTTATGTCTTGAATTGTGCCTAAAGAGACATTTCCACCTAATAAACTGAAGTTCGCGCTTAAATCATGGCAGAAGGTCTCGTTTGGCACACTGCCGCGCCACTGAACCGACGACGCACCCCGGCTCCACCGAATCCCTCCGGATTAATCACATTAGACAGATCAAAATAAACTTAGAGGCAACCAGTGGGGCTACTTTTTAAACTTGAGGTTGCATGAACAGTAGTGCTGAAAGCCGCGGAGGCGCTCCGTGGCGCAGCTGCGCGGTGCGCACGGCAGCCACAAAGGTGAGAAACAAACTCCAGCTGGAGCGGCGAGACTGTGCTCTCCTGTCGCTTAAGGATAAAGCATAAAAAGCCCTTTTGTATTTAAAGTTAACTTCAATACAGGATGCAATCTTCGCGCGTTCACACTTAAAAGCGCAGACGCACGATTTAGAAATAAACTCTCGGACAATATCGTCCTCAAACTCGTTTCAGTGCATTCTCATGCAACAAAAACTCAGCATGTGTTCGGAGTCTGCAATCATCTCCAGGTAGTGGTCCTTACCTTGAAAAACTTCCCCTCGGGCGGACAGCAGCAGGGTAATCGCGGCAAACAAGCAATTGATAACTTTATCCATGTCTGCGGCGCCGTCGTGGCGTTAACCCCCAGCTGTGGGGTTAACCGACAACTATTCTTTCTTTGCTGGAACTGTACTTTTTTTTTTCTTTTTTTCCAGCAGGCTAAAACCTAAAGTGGCTTCTCCCTGCCCTCCGTCCCTTGGCGTGTTTGTCGGAGAGTGAGAGCAGACTGTCGCCTACACGGCTGCTCCTTACCAGCTTGCTCCACTCTTGGAGGAGGAATGTGTGAGTGAGTCCTGATTCCTGAATTACGCCTGGATTGAGTGGTCCGGCAGCTCCGGGAGAGCAGCGGCTGCATGCGCGCTGTCTGTCCAGTAGAGGGCACGTGTGAGCCCCTTCCAACCGTGAAGGATTTAGGGGGGGGTGTCTCCTCCTCCTGCCTCCTGCCTCCTGCCTCCTAATGTGATTCCTGATGATGCTCATGTTGAAAAGATTCACCGACTTCTTCTCTGAAGTGAACAATGTGTCCAACAACATCATCAAGACATTAACCCTCGCATGGACATAAAAGGAATTACGCCGAAGTTCCCACATAAATTTACACATTAAAAAAAAGGCGATAAAGATGCTATCCTTTCTTTCTCCATTTCTTAAAATTGTTTTAAACTAGCATCAGTCCTAATCGTACACCAAATATTGATGAATTTTAAAAACTTTTAACACTTAAATTGCCAAATTTTCCATTTTATGGTGAAAAAAGCATTTTCCCCCCATTTTATGATTTTAAAAACACAATAACCAGATTTAATTTCAATATACTTCATGCAAACTGGATTATTTATGGTTTGAGTTATATGTGAAAGATTAGCAGCAATATTTATATACATTCATTTTTTTTATGTCAAATTTCATTAAATACTCATGTTAAGGGCATAAAGGTTCATTGAACAAAAATGAGCTATAAAATGTAAAAAAAAAAAAAAAAAAAAACTTTTTTTTTTTCTGTTTTAAACCAGCATCAGTCCTCATCGTAAACACCAAAAATGGATCAAATGGTTCCAAAATAGTAGTTTGAATGAATT